>PVJA010028939.1:0-27125 GCA_004027025.1 Myocastor coypus | reverse complement strand
AACTCGCACCAATCCTCCTGCCTCAGCCTCCCAAGTGCTGGGATTACAGGTGTGCGCCACCACGCCCGGCTACCTCCACTCATTCTTAAGCACCAAAGTTCTTTTTTTTTTTTTTTTCCTTCTGGTGATTGGGAATTGAACCCAGGGACTAACCACTAAACCATATTCCTCAGTCCCTTAACCACACCAGTCCTTCCTCACCCCCAAATTTTGAGACAGGGTCTAAGTCACTAAATTTCTCAGGCTGGACTCACATTTGGATCATCTTGCCTCAGCCTTCCAGAGTACTGGGGCCCTAAGTGTGTGATATTATGTCCAGGCATGGATTCTTTTGAAAAGCTGTGGTCTCATACATTGCCAGGCTGGCCCCAAACTCCAGGTCTCAAGTAATTCTCCTGCCCTAGCCTTCTGACCAGATAGGAGTACAGGCATATGCCTTTACACTCAGCTCCTTAAAGAGATTCATGAAGGCCCCCTAGAGCTGCTCTGGAGCCCAGGTACTACGTGGTCATGTAAGAGCTGCCTCAGTGACCTGTATGTATGTCATGCTAGAAGCCACTCTACTACTTGAGCAGGGCCTGGCTGCATGAACAATTCTGGCCCTGAGATCAGAGTCTCTTGGGTAGGTGTGGCTTTAAGTAAGATCTTCTGTTGGCATCTTAAGAGAAGCCTTGAGAAACAAGGACTCGAACTGCCCCTTTAGGGGATCAGGGTGCTCTCTGGGTAGTGCTCACCCACCTTCAGGATGTCGCTGTCATAGGTATAATCAATGGCAGGGGAGATGCGCTGGGAGAAGAGCTGGGCCATCATGGTGCGGTAGGCTTTGCCATCTGTGTTGGCCAGTGTGTGATGCAGCACTTCGTGCAGCTCTGACTCCTCCATCTGCGGTGGTGGCAGCAGCTCGCTCTTGAGCAGTTCTGTGGCTGTGGGCCGCTTTGCTGGGTCATGATTCAAGAGCCAGGAGATGACGGATTTCTAGGAGGAAGCCAAGGTGCCCCATGAGCAATGCTCAAGAATCTCCTGATGAGCCAGTGGTCAGTGTAGGGCAACAGAAAGGCACCCCATTTCCTGCACTTTGCATTTCAATTAGTATTCTGAAATCTTGGATTATGTAATTTTCCGCTACCTTATTTGGGCTACAGAGTTGTGCAACAATGTAATGAGTAAATTTTTTTTTTTCTTTCTTTCTTTCCGGACCAGGGTTCGAACTCATGATCTTGCACTTGCCAGGCAGGCACTTGTGCCTCAGAGCTATTTCCCCAGCCCCTTCTTTTTCTTTAATACTGTAATTGAGCTATGTTCCTAGTCTTCTCTTCATTCTTTGGTTTGAGACAGTCTCACCATGTCACTGATATTACACTTGTCACTGAGTTGTTCACACTGGGCTTGAACTTGTGATCTTCTGGCCTCAGCCTCCCAGAGTGCTGGGATTACAGGATTGCACACTGCTATACACACATGGCTAATGGGAATATTTCTTGAAAGGCAGAGGCCCTTGGTGCACACTTTGTCACAAACAATAAAAAAAAAATTACTCTGGCAATTACACAAAAGTGGAATGTAGGGCCCAGCGGGATGGCTCAGTGGTCTAAAGCGCCTGCTTAGGAAAGCTTGGGCAGCTGCAGGGACCACGGTTTGATCCCCGGCACCACATGCTGCGCCAGCCATAAAAATAAATACACAAAAGTTCTGAAACAAGAAAAATAAATAAATAAATAAATAAATAAATAAATAAATATGGAATGTAAAGTAATGTATAAAAAGATATAGGAATATAAAATAAATAGCTTTAGATGCTTTATGTTAGTAAGTATTACACAACATAGTAGCTGCTGGAATCCTTAAAGATGTAAAACACCTTGTTTTCTTTTTTCTTTTCTGTTTATTGATACCATTTCCTTTATTGGTTTGTTGATACCATAAATATTTTATTTATGCTATACATTTGTTAAATTTGCATACTAGGGAACCATATGGAGGCAACCCAAGCCTTGGAAAGGTTTTTTAAAGATTTTGTCCTCTTGGGGCCCAGTGGGATGGCTCAGTGGTCTAAAGCGCCTGCTTGGGAAAGCTTGGGCGGCTTCAGGGACCGCGGTTCGATCCCCGGCACCACATGCTGCGCCAGCCCTGCCGTCAGGGCGTGGGCTGAGCCAGCCATAAAAATGAGTGAATAAGCAAATAAAGGTTATGAAACAAGAAAAACATAAATAAATAAAATAATAATAAAAAAAGATTTTGTCCTTTTTTTGTTTACAATGATATTTTTTTTGAAGAGGAATATTTAAAAAAACAAAAATCTCTAATTTTAGAAGGTTTATTTATTTATTTAGGTGGAATCATGAATTGAATTCAGGCCCTTGTGGTTGCCAGGCAAGCACTTATTCTACTGAGCTATCTCCCCAGCCCAGAAGAATTTTCTTTTCTTTTTTGTAACAAGATCACATTCTTGATCTCATGCATGCCAGGCAGATGCTGTGCCTGGCTACACCCCTGGTCCCCAGCCTTATTAATTATTTTCTAATTGTGTAACTTTAAAGTACCTCACCATTCTATCTTTGGTTGAAACAGCAACACAGCTACTTTCATAAGGTGTAGGAAGTTTGTATCATAAAGGAAGTGACATGATACAACTTTTATGAAAGTCATATTCAATTGAGCTAATAAAAACAATAACCTACTCAGTAACAGTGAAATTTCTGCATTATACAACAAGCTATCGGTGCTGCCTCCTTTTCAATAAAATACAGTGGCTGACCAGGGAGGTGGATCTGGCTCTGAGTTTGTTGTTGCTGTTTGGTGTCATATTTGTTTATTATTATCCTTTAGGTTTTTTTTGTTTTTGTTTTGTTTTTTAATTTATGGCGCCAGGGATTCAACTCAGGTGCTTATGCTGTGGAGCGCTTTCCCTGGCCCTACCTTTTTTTTTGAGACAGAGTCTTCTATGTAGCCCATGGTGGCCGTGAGCTCATGTCGATCCTCCTGACTCAGCCTCCCAAGTGCTGGGATTATGAGCTTGTGCCATCATATCTGACTTGGGTCACTTTAACACAGGTCAAAACTCATACGCTAAGGGTATGTAACGCATAGCTGATGACAGGAAAAGTCCTGATTATGAGAAATGGTTTATATGGCTGCTGTTATTTTCAGGTAAACAAAATTGCTCGATTTATTAAGTGCTTTAGTAAAGTTTCTGGGCCACCACAGTTATTCCCATGTGGGAATAAGACTGATCATGTTACAGGGAAGGACAATGAAATGGGCAGTAAGTTATGATACACAGAAACACAGGAAATTACTTGATTCAAATAAATAATACTAAATCTAGAAAAAACCGCATGCAGTTTGTTTTCTAATGGCTCTTCATTAAACAGATGTGACAGAATAGGTTCCCCATGGCCATGAATAAAGCTTATGCCAAAAATCGTTGAACTACGGAATGTTACTGCTAGCTTTAAGAATACCAAATACTCACATCATAGGTGAGGAAAATGTAAGTCCAGACAAGCGTCGTCTCCATCCAGACATGTGGCCAATGAGGAAGCAGTAGCAAAGTACCACAATGTTCTATGCATTTGTGCTGTTCTTTTTTTTTTTTTTGGGACCGGGGTTCGAACTCACGACCTTGCACTTGCCCAGCAGGCACTTGTGCCTCGGAGCTATCTCCCCAGCCCCTTTGTGCTGTTCTCAATGTTTATTTATTTATTTTTTTTCTTGTTTCAGAACCTTTTTTTTTTTTGTTTATTCACTCATTTTTATGGCCGGCTCAGCCCACCCCAAGGGCAGGGCTGGCATAGCATGTGGTGCCGGGGATCGAACCGCGGTCCCTGAAGCCGCCCAAGCTTTCCCAAGCAGGCGCTTTAGACCACTGAGCCATCCCGCCGGGCCCTGTTCTCAATGTTAATAACTGAGATAGGGTATTTTTGCTTTGACTATGATTGCCAGTGTAGTCAGCTTAAAAGAACAAATTTCCTCATGATGAGAATATTAATAATCGAAGGTTTCACCAAGGCAAACAAGTTGGCACTTTAAGAAGAAAGACACCCTGGAAGTACACCACACAAATCTGATCATTATTCTGTCTGTCTGTCTTTTTGAGACAGGGTCCTACTGTGCAGTTCAGTCTGGCCTTAAACTCATTTTGTAGTCCTGTTCGGTTTGCAACTTGCAAGGATCCTTTTGCCTTAACCTCCCTAGTGCTGGGATTACAGGCATACACAACCACATGCAGTGTGATCATTATCCTTTCAGATCTGGTGAATGCCAATATTAGCCTCTGGGATGAGTTATATGCACATCCACATACTCAGATATTCACATTATATATAGGAGACCTTGCCTTAATACACTGCAACATCAGATTGCCTAGAAAAATGCAACACTTCCTCTACAAAACAGAACAAAATTACAGTTTTAAATGGTACATTTTTCTTAAAGTCTCAAATTTTAGCTAAAACAATTAGGTAAAAAGCATTTTTCTTTCTTCCTGAGTAGCTTAGCCAAGGGTACAAATAGCACTTTAAAAGTACAATGAGCCACACAAAAATCCCTGCTGCCATTTGTTAATTTTCTCTGCAGCCCTTGGTGTTCTGTAATACACTTCAAGCCTAACAACACTGTATGTGCTTCAGCTTTTGATATTTTGTCCCGTGTTGTTCCCAGGGCACAAGAGAATAAGTGGCAGAAGATTACTAATTGACAAAGAAGAAAAACAGTAATTAAAACCCAAGATGGAAGACATAGCAATTAAAGCTTGAGAAAATTACCTGCTTTGTATGCTCTCCATCATCAAAGTCTTCTGGAAACTTTGGTGACTCGGGCTAAAAGAACATCATACATCAGCAAGTGCTTGGCAGATGGCCATAGCGCATACATTTATTCCTCACAAGTCAAAAAGCCAAATGCAGAAATGAAAGTTTACTGACAAGGAATGAATGAGGAGATAGCTTCTTAAATCAGATCCCTACTCTTCAAATCACATAAATATTATTTCACTATTCCTTATTTGTATAGTGGCTTTACATGTGAATATTAAGGTAATGGTACAAACAATACTACTTTAGTCATCAAAATCATAGACATTATTTTAACACAGATTTACCCAAACATCAGCCTTGGTTATAGAAAATATCTTCTCTGAAGACTATTTAAAAATCTAAAGAGACAAAGTAGTCTCATTAAACACATAGCTGAAAAAGGCAAAAACAAATAAAAATATCCAGAAAGCCCCGCCCCAACAACAATGCAAAGTAAGCAAACTAAAACCTTAAACCGTGTGTCCTGAAAGTTTTCACTTCTGGTAAATAGTGCCTCAACTCTAACATTAACTTGACAGTCTAGATATTCTTCAAATGAAGAACAAAATGTGAACTGGAGTCTAAAGAAAGATGCTTCATCAGGAACAGGCACAGCCATCTAAGAGGATTTCCTCCTACACTTAAAACAACAGCAGTTGACACTGGCTGGCAACACAGACAATTCAATTAAAATACCTATAGGAATGTTCATATATACAGGATATGTGGTTTAATGCAATGACTACTCCTGCTTCACATTACTGGATAAAAACAAGGAAGGCTCTTTGGATTGATTATTCATGAATCCCTGAATCTAAATTCCCATTTCCCAAATCTCACACTGTAGTCTCTCCTTCATGGGGTCCTTAACCATTACAGTACCATGAGACCCCTTAGGCTCAGGCAATGACAGGGGCAAGGATTAATCTCAAGAACACAAAGGGAGGGGCCTGGGAGATAGCTCTGTGGCACAAGTGCCTGCCTGTCAAGTGCAAGGTCATGAGTTCAAACCCCGGTCCTGCAAACAAACAAACAAACAAACAAACAAACGAAAAACACAAAGGGAAATTTCATCTGGGAAAAATTTTTAAGGAGCTAGTACTTTCCTAGGATCCATTTCAACTTTCAATTCATGGTGGTTTTCTTAAGGAATTTAACATCAGGTACATTTGACACAAATTTTTCATTTTAAAAACTAAATAGCTATTATTTGTTCACCCATTCCCCTTGCTGTAACTATTAATATCAAGTAACCACTTTTGGATTCTTCCTTTTTCATTATATATATGCAGAATAGCTTGGATAATTGTACTGCTGATTTCTACTGGCCTACTGAAAGGAGGAGTTAATGCTTAATTTTTTTTTTTCTTTTTCTTTTTAACTTCTCCCAACTTTTAAAAAACTGATTATAAATATTTATATCTGGTAATCTAAACAACTAATTTGAAGATAATGTTATGTAATACAATAATCACTGTCAAATTCCTAACTCCTATTATTTTGTTCATTTATTCTTTTTGTTTTTAGTTTTTTGAGACAAGGTCTTATTGTGTAATATGAACTCACTAGGTAGCCCAGGCTGGCCTCAAATTCATGGCAGTCCTCCTAACTCAGCCTCCCAAGAGCAGGGGTTGTAGGCGTGCACCACTATGCCAAGTTTACAGCACTGTTACTTTAATAACTTAAATAAGGCACCCTTGCTTAGAAAACATTTTACTGCAAATGGGGGAACTGTTCAGCTTGGTATGGATCAGCAAATGAGTCATTAAAATTACAGCAGGACAGCCTATTCTATAACATTAATACTAAGAAAGATACTCCACTGGACACTCGTGCAGAACGCCCAGTACATACGTCTCTGAGCTGGTTGAGAACGAAGATCCTTTCTGAGGCTGTCACCATGGGATGATAGGACATCTCAAAGAAGATAATTCCCAGGCTGAAGAGATCTACTTTCTAAGGGAGGAAATATTATATTTAGAGAGCCTTAATATAAAAGCATAATTACGGGAACAGCACTATTAGGTTAAAAAAAAAAAAAGCTTGCCTAAGTGCAAAATAAGTTACATGAGGAAAATTTGGTGATTTGATCTAAAGAAGATTATAGGTATAAAATGATTTATAGTTGATGACAATGTACTGGGCATGATTTCTCACAAAAGTTTCCTTGAATATTAATTGTACCTTGTTCAGCTGCACACACACACACACACACACACACACACACACACACACCCTCAATAAGACTGCATATGTTGGCTAAAAAGCATACCAACCAAAACTTGCAAGAATTTGCCTTGGACTGTAGATGCAGCTCAGTGGTAAAGCTCTTGCCTAGCATGCATGAGGCCCTGGGCTTACCCCCAGCACTGTCAAAAACCCCAAAGAATTTGCTCTGCCTTACAGCTTTCCCTAATCATTTCAAAACTGAAAAACTGGCAAGTACAAGGTCCCAAGTTTGATCCCTGGTACTGCATAAATAAATAAGTAAATAAATAAGAAACACTCAAATCTATACCTGATGGAAAAGTTAACTACTGAGTGCAAAGCTCTATTGCTGAGGACAGAAGGCTGACAAAATAGGAAGATCATGTGACTCATCCAAGGTAAGCATGCATACATAATTGCAAAGGAAAAATAAAAGGCAACATACAGTGGGAGAGGGTATTTGCAAACCACACATCTGACAAAAGGCTACTATGCAAAATATACAGAGAATGCATACAATTCACAGGAAAAAAAAAAAAAATCCAATCAAAGTAGGCGAAGGATCTGAACAGGAAAGTTCCAAAAGTCCACATAGGAATAGCCAGGAGAGGTGTGAAAAGACCCCTGACATTACTTGTCATCAAGGGAACTGCAGATAAGAACCACAAGGCCTCGCTCACTTCATGCTAGTTCTTATTAGCATCAAGGGGTCAAAAGATGGCAAGCACTGTGAGAATTGTGGACAAAAGGAGACTCGTGCACTGCACGGGTTTATATGTGCTATAAACTGGCATTGCCAATATAGAAAACAACAAGGAGAAGGTAAACTCAGAATTAGCACATGATACGGCAATTCACAGGAAAAGAATCACTGTCTCTAAGACATCTCTAAGCCCACGTTAACAGAGAATTACAGTAGTCACCGTATACAATCAATATGCTGGCTGAAGGTAGGTAAAGAAAATGTGGTATAAACACAGTACAGTATTATTTAGTTTTTAAAGAGAAAGAGAATCCTGCCATTAGGGAGAACATGGATGGAAGTGGAGAGCATTACACTAAATGAAATAAGCCAGACACACAAGGAGAAATACTGTCAGGCTTGCTCAGAGATTGTATTTACGCAAAAGTCCAACTCATAGCAATAAATGGTTTACCAGATGTTGGCTAGGGGCACCAACTTGTAGTCATAAGATGAATGACTTCTGGAAATCTACTGTACAGCACAGCAACCACAGTTTACAATCACATATTTTGAAATTTACTAAAATGGAACTCAAATGTTTTCACCACATACCAAAAATGATAATAAGGGGAAGAAATGGGTATGTTAGTTTGATTATGGCAACTATTTTGCAGTATATACAAATACTAAGCATTATCATGTGTACTTCTAATATATATAATTTTTATTTGTTATCGTATCTCAATAAATCTGGAAAAAACAAAAACATACCAAAATAGGGTGAGTCATACAGAGAAAACAGATGCAGGTAGCTGTGAATGGGAAAGACAGATGGGGAGAAGGCAGAGCCTGAGTTGTGTCCTGGCCCAGGAAATGCTGCTCCTTGCCAGAGGCCAGGGAGAACAAGACTGCTATAGATATGTGGAACATAGAGAGAGATGCAAAGAGTGCCATAGTCCCTCCTTGTTTAAAAATGTGTATCTTTCAAAGTTAGAAATAGTTTTTTTCTAACTTTTATTCCCTTAATAGAGCGAGAATATCTTTCATTACTGTTACTGGTTTTCCTAAAACAAGTTTCTAAAATGCATTTTTAGTGACATGTATTCCGAAGTCTCATATTAATTAAACCAATCCTGATCTTCTGATGCTGCCAGTTTTTGTTTTATAAACCATGCTGAACCAGCCACAATAAAACAAACAAACAAAAAACAATGCTGGGATGGATCCCTTTGGGCAATCCTGTGAATAACTAATTTCCTGTGAATAACTTTCTAATGGTAGAGCTGCCCAGCCAGAAGGTGTTCACAAAGTATAAACTCTCAGGTTTATCCTTCTGACTTTCATCTTCTGCCTGATTTCAAGACTTGGGACCCTAACAATGTACTGTAATAACATGCCTCAACCTGGGTTTTCCTCATACTCCTGTCCCTCATTTACGTCTTTCTCCACATTGTTTCACCTCAGTCAGTGACCTTTTACCCAAGTGCTCCAGGTAGCCAACCTGAACCTGAACTTTGCCCTTTCCCTCTCAACATTCAGTCCACTAGGAACAACTCACTTCCCTCCTATGTTCTTCCCATCTCTGCTGTCCCCACACTGGTGCCAGCCTCCACCTGCTTCTCTGGGGCTTCTGCAAAGCTTCCTGGGGCAGCCTTAAAGAGCTCCTGCTTAAGATTCTTCTGTGTACTTCAAATAAACTCATCTTAGGACTGTGCCTGCCCTACCTTCTTTCTCAGGATTCCTGTACGCTCCCCTCCTTGTTGTGTGGCATGCCGCAGCCATGCTGCTTCAGTGGACCTGTCCTAAACAGCCAAGCTTCTCTGGCTCAGGGCATTCTCTTCATATTCATGCTTTCCTGATGCATCGCTTTTCCTCCTGCCATGCTCTAGGCCCCAACCCAGTGTGGCTTAACCCTTTTCATTTCTACCCTAATACCTAGAGAAGATGCTTGCTACAGTTCAACTCCATTTTTTTCCCTCTTAGCCTCTGTTATAATTTGTTTCATGTTTCATATACTGCTAAACAATCTCCCTGAGTGCTGGGCCACCGCCGTCTTCCTCACTTGACGGCCACATTCCATGTTCCTGGAACCTTTCTTGCTCAGGACAGTTTGGCTCACATATTCTGGGATGGATAGGCTGGACTGCCAGCTCCTGACTGCCTGTCCTTGGCACTGTGGGTCCCATGGGAATGAAAGTCCAGCCCCTGACTATTTCAGCTGGTAACGAAGTCCCAAGCACTGTGATCTTGCTGTTCCTGCTCTGCCTTTACCCTTCCGTGTTCCCCAAAAGCTCTGTACCTGGTTATATGCAGATTTGGTGCTTCCTTGGACCTCCGGGCTCACGTACAAAGCGGTGCCAACCATCCCAGTTAAACGGCCTGCATGGAGAGAAACAAGGAAATCTTCCCAGTGATAGAATTTCTAGAAAAGGTAAATTTTAAAAAGGATTTCTGAAGCCTGATGCCTGCAGCGCAGCCAGGAGGAAGCAGTGTGCAGTGCCACGAGCAATCAAGTGGCAGCAGTGTGCTTTCCCACGCACATTCGTCTGCTGCTGCAGAGTGTGGTGCCTCAGAAAGAGTGCCCCAGGTAGGCCAGTTCCTGGGGTTACCTCACACAGTCACCTGGAATTAAGGCAAGCAGGCTGTCTGCACACTGCTAACTGAAGGTATGAGTCTGAAGGACTATATACAGCAAAATGGAGAGGTAAAGGCATGTTCATAATTTTGTTAATTAAAATTCATTTTGGAATAAAGTCTTTACAAATGAAAAGCAGCTACCAGGTTAAGAATTTTTCTTTTCTTGTTTCAGAACTTTTGTTTATTTATTTCTTTTTATGGCCGGCTCAGCCTGGCCTGAGGGCAGGGCTGGCGCAACATGTGGTGCCAGGGATTGAACCGCGGTCCTTGTAGCTGCCTAAGCTTTCCTAAGCAGGCACTTTAGACCACTGAGCCATCCTGCTGGGCCCCAGGTTAAGAAATTTTGAAGTCTGTTTCCAAATACATGGATGAGGGCTGATAATGTAGCTAGTGGCACAAGTGCCTGCCTGGTAATCACAGGGTCCTGAGTTCAATTCACAATATCAGAAAGAGAAGGGCTCAAATACATGTGTGAAGTACAATCTTCTGGATTTACCTGAAGAGTCCGACTTAATCAAGGGATCTCCTGCCTGCTCATCTTGCTTGCTCTCAGCCTAAAAGCAGAAGTAAGCCAAGTGTCAAATTAACACAGTACAATACTCCACGATTTTGGCTTATTCCAAAATCAAGACTGACTGAAAAGCTATCACATAGAAATCAAAATAAATAATACTTTTTAGTTTGGTCAACCCATCATGCAAGGTTCCTCAGGAAGCCTAATGCAATCAGGAAGGAGAAAACCAACTCATTAGATAGCTCTCCCTGCAGGACAGAAATACCCCAAAGTGATGAAAAGCAGCAGCAAGTTACATCCCGTGTGGGTATAAACCAAGTTTTTTACTGCTATTACTTTCTCAGGTCAGAGTCTTCTCCTTGCAGTGGGGCTGGTCACTAAGTCAACTTCACTGTTGCTCACTGTAATGCCTGGGTAGTTAGTTCCCTTCCTCCATGTAGCTATGGTTGACCCCATCTCCTACGACATCCTCCATCACTACTGTCACAACATCACTCAGTGTCTACAACCACCACCACCACCACCAACAGCCCCTCCCCCATTTGGCGAGCCTGCTCTGCTCCAGGTGCTTTGCCTGCATTCTTACTGAATTCTTTGAGGTAGGTCTGCACATCAGGCACATTTTATAGATACAGTGTGGAGAGTTTTCCTAATTTGTCCAAGGTCATGCCACAGAGTGAATCCAGATCAGCAGGACTTCAGAGCCTCTATTCTTACCTCCCTAAGTACACTTCCAGATGTCAAGTCACTTTGTCAGCCTGGGGATCTAGTTCCTGTCATCTGGCTCCTCCTTGATCTTAGTACTTCCAGCCCCCTTTCCTTTCTGGCCAGTAAGAGCTGTGTCTTTACTGTCCCCTCCCACCTCTTTTCCTCTCCACTTTTTCTAACTTCACATTCTAATTTTGCCACTGTACTTATTCCTCAAATTCTATCTTCTTTCTCTGCTTACTTGAAATGAACTGCATTTACTACAAATCTTGGTGCCTAAAATAAATGGCTTGGGGCGTAGTAAAACTCATCTGTGCTTAGCCCTGCTGGCCACTCTTCTGCAGACCCCCAACCTCCTGGCATCCCTTTTCCCCCATACCTCACAGTTTTAGTCCATCACAACACGTGGGCTGCTGGGGCTGGAGCTCAGCGGCAGAGAGCTCGCCCTGCAGGCATGAGGCCCTGGGTTCCATTCCCAGTACTGCCAAAAAAAGTGGTATTCAAACAACTACATCTTCTTACTCGAAGTGCTTCTTCATGCTGGATGTCCCTGCCCTGGTGCCACCATTTCCTGGCCTCAGCTATGGCCTCCTGGACTGTTCCCATTTGGGAAGATGCATATGAAGTAGGCCCACCTATTGTCATACTGCCTTTTCCGGGGACAGGTGCTGGTGGGGGCCAGCCATGTTGCCCATGCGGGCCCTGAACTTCTAGGCTCAGGTGATTCTTCCACCTCAGCCTACTACATTACTGGGACTACAGTTGTGGGCCATCACAGCCAATCTATGCAGCATCTCTTGATCCTTACAGTAACAAATTTTCTCCTATCTTGCTCTTACATTGCTAGTTCTCTCACCTCATATTAACTTGTTTTGTATTTTAAACAAGTTCTACAATGTCATTAAGTACGACACCTTCTGAATTACAGGCTGGCTGGGACTGCTTCTCTTGGTGTTTTTATATTTTTAGCTTTCCCAAATACAAAGGGCCTCAAGTATAAAGCATCGTTCCAAGAGCTCAGAAGGGAAGATCTAAATACCAAATTATTTTACACAAAATGCTTTTAGCCTAATTATTGCTGCGAACAGTTTTGTGTTCTTCAAATGGAAGCCACTCACTAAAATGTACTCCTAACTCGCAAGCCTAAAAGATCCCTTGTGGTACACTACAGCACATTTGCCCACTTCCCTGAGGGTTACACAGCAAGGCCACAGATACTGCCGTCCTGTCCTCCTAACACTCCCATGATTATCAAGGTGCCTGGGTGTATTTCTAGGTATGGTTGTGTTTTAAAAATACTCACAGAAAAGGCTAGATGGTCTGTTGCCAAGCCAAAATCACCTATTTTCACACGGTCATCAGAATCCAAAAAAATGTTGACAGGCTTCAGATCCCGGTGAATCATTCCCTTTGAGAACAAAGAAAACAACAGTTGCTTTCCATGTAGACTACGGCTACACTACCATTTCCAGCTCTGAAAGGCCAAAGCAGTGGCCCCCTCCAAAGATGGAGAGGTCTTCCATGGTCCCCTTCTAGGACTCTGGTCTCTGGAGTCTTGCCCAACTTCCTGCGCCCTCATAATTTCCCAGACCCAGCTGGTGGTGCTGATCAGGTGATAGTCATATGGGTCGCTGTGGTAACCAAGGCTCCCTCTACTGGCCCACTCAGATACCCTTCCTTCTGTTGCATCACCAAATGCCTGTTCCGGCCAGAGGGGCACACTTCTTTCCCTTTTTTCTATGCTTTTCTTTGTACCTTTTCCCCTGCCTGTGACACTCTTGCTTTTCTCCCCTAATTCAAACATACCAACATCTAAAGCATCTAAAGTGCCAACTCATCACAAACATTCCACTGTAATTCTAAGACACGTCAACTTTGTTTTTTTTTTGTGTGTGTGTGTGTGTGTGTTTTTGAGACAGGGTCTCGCTGTGCAGTTCAGGCTGGCCTTGAGCTCACTTTTGTAGCCCAGCCTGGTCTCAAACTCGCACCGATCCTCCTGCCTCAGCCTCCCAAGTGCTGGGATTACAGGCGTGAGCCACCACGCCGGCTTCATAATTTTTTAATTTATTTATTTAGTTTTTTCTTGTTTCAGAACCTTTGTTTGTTTATTCACTCATTTTTTAAAAAAAATTTATTTATTTTTTTCTTGTTTCAGAACCTTTATTTGTTTATTTGCTCATTTTTATGTCCGGCTCAGCCCGCCCCAAGGGCAGGGCTGGCGCAGCATGTGGTGCCCAGGATCGAACCGCGATCTCTGAAGCCACCCAAGCTTTCCCAAGCAGGCGCTTTAGACCACTGAGCCATCCTGCCGGACAACACGTCAACTTTGTATCCCCTGCACAGTAGGTGCTTTCTTCTTTCTAATGGTTAATGCTTACTATTTCATGTATTATAGTATGGGAAATAATTAAATGCAATAAAATATTGCTGTGCAACCTCTTTTACCACTATATGAAGGTAAATTCTGGTTCTCTGAAAACAAAAAGTCATTCTGTAATAGGGGTCTGTTATATACTCATGTCTGTGCATGTCTAGGTTGGCTAGTATTAGATGCCAGGCAAACAGAGCACATAGGGTTGAGAGGAAATGAGCTCATGGGATTCCAGGATGTTACCAGAGGAACACAGCTCTAAGAGCCTTCCTTAGAAGTCACTCTTATTTCCAACCTTGCAAGTTCTGCTTCCAACAAGTCGTTTATAAACTAGCCTTATACACTATAGCCTAGGCTTCTAAACACAACATAGTATAGTACAAATAGCCTGAGGTTCAAAAAAAATTGAAGCAGAGGGAACACTCACACTTTATATTGGCTAATGAATTAGACAATCCCATTTTTAAAATTTAAGCACTGTTGCATGTGGAAACTGGGCCCAGAAGCATTTATATAGTAATAGCAATTTCTAGCGTTGAAATGACATTTTATACATGTGGTAGGCTATGCTACTCAGTCTTCCTTCCTAGATGACTTTCTAGTTTCTCTATGTTCCTCAGAAGGGTGCCACTAGTTCAGCTGCAATCAAACCTTGGTGTGTATGAATCACACCCACTTTATTAAAAGGAATAAAGGACATATTCCACACATGTTCAAGTGGTAAACTTCCTCTGTTATGTGCTGTACACCAAGCATCTCAGGCCTTTCAGGCTATGAGGCCTCTGATACAACTACTCAAATCTGCTATTATGACAAAATCAGCAGGAATCAATATATAAACAAAGGAGCATGGCTTTGTTCCAATAAATCTTTATTGCCAATGAAATTTGAATTTCATGCAATTTTCATGTCATGAAATAATGTTTGCATCCTGTACTCTGAATAACTACTACGAGGACAACAATATGCATTGTATTAATTATTGAGGATGTACCACTAACATGTTTTGAAACTATCTCATTATTTTTATTAAAAGTAATAAAAAAAGTATTTTTTTTTTACAGCGAATAAAAATATAAAAGCCATTTCAGTCCACAGCCCATACAAAGACACTTGGTGTGACTCCTGAGCCACAACCTGCTGAGTCCTGTGAGCAGTTTTATTTGAACTCTGACACTTTAGACTACTTTCCTGACTTCTGACACTGCTCTAGTACCTGTAAGTACACTTGGAGATAGCCAGTTTTCTCCCTGTTTTGAATTTTCTCCTTTGGTGACATCTAGTATTTAGTCATAAATTTATGTAAATGTAAGTTTTTAGATACAAAATTATATATATATATATAATTTTTTTTTTTTTTTGTCTTTTTGAGACAGGGTCTTGTTATGCAGTTCAGGCTGATCTTGAGCTCACTTTTGTAGCCCAGGTTTGGTCTCGAACTTGTACCAATCCACCTGCCTCAGCCTCCCAGTGCTGGGATTACAGGTGTGTACCACCACGCCCGGCAAGATACAAAATACTATAAAGTTTACTTTCTCATGGATATAAGCCAATCCATCCAGAATCTCCCGAAAAAGCCTCCAAAGTCTGACGGTGTCTCGATACAGGCCCTGGTCGATAGTGTCACGTAAGGTGCTCTTTTCACAGTACTCCATCTAGAGATAAGAAGCAGACACAATGTGGTTACACAAATAGTTGGCAGGAGGGCAACTGCAATTAATGTAATCACCCATTTTAAAATAGATTTTAAACAGCTATGGGAAAGACTTGATTTTTTTACATCACAAAAAGATACTAAAAGTTACTTTGGAGTAAGTGCTTACCTGGCCAATGCAAGAACCCAAGTTTGATCCCCAGTACTACGTACAGTGCTGGTCCCACCCTGGGCATACCATGCCAACCATCAAAATCTGGTGTGCACATGTGTGTAACAGCAGCACTGGGGAGGCTGAAACTGGAGGATTACTATGAGTCTGAGCTGCATAGCAAGACCCTGTACTAACTAGCTAGCTAGCTAGTCAATTCATTAAAAAAAAAAAAAAAAAAGTTACTTTGGAGACTGAGTGTGGCTGAGTGGTAGAACACTTGCCCAGTGTGCTTGAGGCCCTCAGTTCAGCCCTGGAACTCCTCAACCTCTCCTCAAACAAACCCTCTGGTGGACAGAAATGTACCTGATAATAATAATATTCATAACCAACAGTAGCCACATATGCTGGGGCAAATAAGCATCAGCTTAGCATCCCCACATCACTGACTGTTTCTGTGCTAGGTATAAAATCCAGGGCCTAGTGCCAGGCAAGTGGGTCAGCTTCAGGTGCCACTTTAAGTTTAATATAATTGTGTATTTCTTTTTCTTTTCTTAAAGAACTTCTTGCTTAAAATCTTTGCCACAAATAACACAAATGAGACTGCAATAAACTTTATTTATTGTTTGTTACAAATTTGCTCTGAACTCAAACTGGTAAGAAGGGCCATTTTTTTTTTTTTTCTTTTCGGGACTGGGGTTCAAACTCATGACCTTGCACTTGCCAGGCAGGCACTTGTGCCACAGAGCTATCTCCCCAGCCCCTAGAAGCGCCAGTTAATATAAAGATGTCATTACTTTTTCATTTGCTTATTCAAGAAAAATTACTTGGAAGTCTAGAACAAACACCACAAATATGAAAACATTCAAGGGGCTCTGCCTTCCCTTTTCTTGATTGTATTAATGTATCAGAAGACAACAAAACATCACTGTCACCTTAATCAACATGCAGAATTTGATTTAAGAAACAGCCTGTATGGTTTAACAGTGCCAGGGTAGAAATTCCACCAGTTTTTTGGGTGTTTTTTTTTTTTTTTTTTTTTGAGACAGGGTCTGGCTATGTATTTCAGGCTGGCCTTAAGCTCACTTTTGTAGCCCAGGCTGGTCTTGAACTCACATCGATCCTCCTGCCTCAGCCTCCCAAGTGCTGGGTTTATAGGGGTGCACCATCATGCCTGGCTTTCCACCAGTTATTTTTAAAGAGAGCAAGGTCAGTCTTCATTTTCCCATCCAAGGTTCACAAATTTTGGGTCATTCTTCAGGGTTCAGTCAGGGTCTCCCTAGTGATCTTGACTCCCATACCTCACCTCCTTTACCTCAGGCATACCTACTTAAAGTCCATCTGTCTCATTGTTCAGCAGGAAATGGCTCATGGCAGGTACTACACAAATAGTGGTCTACTAGACCAAAGTGTTATTATCTGTGTGATACTCATGGTAAGGCATACCTAAATCCAGCACTACCTCTAAGAAAGCAACGATCTGATTAGTCTCATTGAAACACTGACTTGTCTGAAGGTTCCTTTCTCTGTATGGTACTAGGTTTCAAATAGAAAGACCTAACTACTTACAGGGGCCTGAGAATCTTAACAGTGCCTGACAGGCCTGCTCCCTACGGATACAGTCAACACCTCTTCTTTGGGCTACAGCTGTCCTGCTGCTCTGCTACAAGAAGACCCTGCCACTGAGGAGACTGTTACTAAAGCACAGAAGGTAGCCAAGGCCTGGGCTTCGTGACAGTGATGCCTCATTGGAACTGGCCTGCTGGCGCTTGTTGCTCCCAGAGGTTTCGGAATAGGGCACTTTGCCTACAGCCATGGTAGTGTTTCTTTTGCTTGGACAAGTTAAGTGCTGTGCACACCATACCTTATTTGTACAGATTTGGCTTGTCAGACAAAGTGAAGCTTCCATACAATTCTAGTCTAGCATGTATGGAACGCAGACATGCTTCAGAGGATCTCACACATATCTGTACATTTATTCTCCACTAGCTGATGAGATAGCTATACTTAATTTACAGGTGGGGAAAGAGGCACAGAAGGCTAAAGAATCTTGTCTGAGCTCACACAGTGGTGACATGTGGATCGAGGAGGAAGTCACACAGCTAAGTCTAAGCAGCATGAGGTTAAGGCTGGGGGAAAGATTCTCCATGCTGTAACCTCCCTGGCCAGCTAACCTCTGGCAGTGGCAGTCAGCCCTCTTCTCTGTGATGTTTTTGCTACGGGACCTTGCAACATGCCCACTGGCCACTGTGCACCAAATTGCACTGCAGGGCTCACCTGGATGTACAAGTAGTGCACGGCCTCAGTCGTCACAGATGGCTCACTTTCTTGGCAGCTATCCTTTACAATGCAGTCTTCATTCTAGCCCAAAACAAGGACATAAGAATGCAAAACGCAAGCTGAAACCAGACAAAACCCCCACCAGCCTCATGGATGTATGCTGACTTCCCACCCACAGGGCATCCTATTGCCTAAGGAGGAGGTCGGTGGGCAGAACACAACAACCAGTCTCTAGAAAACCAAGGAGACTGTTACTAAAGCATGAAGGTAGCCAAGGCCTGGGCTTCGTGACAGTGATGCCTCATTGGAACTGGCCTGCTGGCACTTGTTGCTCCCAGAGGTTTAAAGTCACTTACTTTAATTAGAATCTTCTGTCTGACTTACAAATCTGTCACTAAAAATGTAAAGCAAGTGACATTTTTTATTCAAGAAAAGGTAATTTAGAGAAAGATTTCTTATCTGATCAATTATTTCTTATGATCAATCAGCTAAGAAGTGTGGACTGTATAGTCTGGTGTTTGAAGGCTTCAGTGTTAAGAGATGACTTCCTTTGGTCAACTTAGCTAAGGTACCTTGACCAGGACCACACTTTCAAAGGGAACAGGCCCTTTGTACTATACCTTGCTTAACAAGCACTCAGCTGCCACTTATAGTTGAGAACCTTTTTTTCCACTCTCCACAGACATAATCTAGTGCTAATTTTCTTTCTAAATATGGTAACTTTTTCTTCGGTCTTTTGAGACATGTGTAGTCTGGGCTGGCCTCAAACTCATGATCCTCCTGCCTAGGATAGGATTACAGACATACACCACACTCAGCTTTCATAATAGCTCTTTTTTTTTTTTTTTTTTTTTTTGTGCAACAAGGTTTTATGATGTAGTCCAGCCTTGAACTTATGGAGCTCTTCCTACTTTAGCCTACTGAGTACTGGTACTACATATGTCATCATGCCTGGCTCATGCTAGCTTTTTAAGAACATACCTTTTTTTCTTTCAGTAGATATATCTAAATGTTTTTAGTTTCCACATATGGAAAGGTAGTTAGCATTGGGACCACTTCTAATTTACAGCCTTTATGAGGAAAATTTTGAAATATTTTTCTTTGCTAAAGAAAAAAATACAAACAACTGGGTTTACGCCATGAATTATTTATGTGCTCTGGGGACCATCTATAGAGGATTATTAATCTTTTAGTGACTTCTAACCACCTATTAGAATGCCCTTTGGATACTATCCTTAACTAAACAAAGCCTGGATCACAAATTTGGTATCCCTGCAATAATTACACACACACACACACACACACACACAAATTAAACACATAAATAACACATAAGCCAAAAACAACTTTCACTTTAGCGGTGCTTTAGATCATTTACACTACTATTCTAATTAAATTTATAATAAACTTAAAGGGAGAGGACTTTAAGGTGACTTTACTTGATAAGGGGAAGTACTTACAATAAAACACTTACCTATTCCCACCTCCTTCAAATCAATTTAACTACTTATCTAACAGAGCCCACTGTATACTTTTCTTTATCTACTAGGAACGCACCCTTGTAACTGCTAGGAGTATTTTTATTCCTGGTAATAAAGTCATCAGATTTGCCATCTGTCTACAGAGCGTTTCTCCACACCAGCAGCTTAAACACTACCCCAAGGATGCACTCAAAGCCCTGAGCACACTGGTGGCCTGGGCAGGGGGAGACATAGGAATGCCTGGGGTCCAAAGCCCTTAGCAAGGCTTTTCATACTTTGTAAACCATGATTTGCGTGAAGAAATAAATTTTCCATCATGCCAAGTGCACATGATCATGAGAGACATGAAGTAAATGAAGTTTACTTTTACTTGAGGTCTGATACATTCTGGGATCTTCTACTTCTCTCTGCAGCATGAAAACTGTTACATAATCAAGATACACAGAGGAAGTCAATATTCTAGAGGATGAAGACAGCAAGTTGAATTGATACGGGAGATCAAGGTTACTCTAAGATGAGATAGTTTACTCAATTAATCTGCACTCAGACCTCATCCTCAATCATATAAAATTTCTAATTCATTTAGAAAATGGATTTTAGCACATGAAAAAATCTTTTTCTTTTTGTATTTATTTATTTAATTGTTATTTTTTTTTTTTTTGTCTTTTTTTGAGACAGGGTCTCACTATGCAGCTCAGGCTAGCCTTGAGCTTACTTTTGTAGCCCAGGCTAGTCTCAAACTCACACCAATCCTCCTGCCTTAGCCTCCCAAGTGCTGGGATTACAGGCGTGAGCCACCACGCCCAGCTTTCTTTCTTTTTTTTTTTTTAATATTTATTTATTTATATTTTCTTGTTTCAGAACTTTTGTTTGTTTATTTATTTTTATGGCCGGCTCAGCCTACCCTGAGGGCAGGGCTGGCACAGCATATGGTGCCGGGGATAGAACAGTGGTCCCTGTAGCCGCCTGCAGGTGCTTTACACCACTGAGCCATCCTGCCGGGCCCGAAAAAATCTTTTTCTTACAGTCAGTTTTATGTGGATAAAAGCCTATAAATGAAAAAAAGTGGGATATAAGTCAGATTGTTTTAAAGTTGGTATTTACTTGTTAGATAAAGGCTTTAATATTCTACCTGAGGTTTGTAACACTAACTGTTGCTTTCCTTATGCACGTCATTCCATGATAAGTAAAACAGTGTAACTTCTACATTTATGGATTTACCTGATTCTCACTTTTACTGTTTTCATCTTCATTATCAAAGATGATGTCACTTTCAGAATCTGAAGCGGGTCTTAAAGAGAAAAATAGAGAAATACTAAAGACACCAGATTCCCTGTTACAGTTCTAACAATTGACACTCTATTAATAGAGACATTACACTCTGACCTCACTGCACGGTCACACCATGCTGGCATGTGCTTCCTTCTTAGGTAAAATACAGAACTCTTAAATACTTAGCTAGATAAAGGTTAATAAAATTTCATAGCTACGCGTTATGATATTGCTTCCAAATTGATATAATGAAGTAAAATTATGAAGATAAATGGACAGGCTGGATGCTGAGAGGCATGAAGTTTTGACCGGTGCTTTTTTATGAAACTGCAATTGGTTCTATGCCAGGATTGCCAGATTAGGCCCAAACGTGCAGCTGGAAGGGCTTACCTAAAGGAAAGACCTACAAGAATTTATGTAATAAGATGAAGTATTTGAAGTAGTATCTACTTTTCTCTTTTCTCCAGGATTTTGATCCTAGAGACCTTTTGAAGACAATGGGGGGAAAATTCCTTTGGATGCAATTAGATTATTTTCTAATAGTGAGTTTCATGACTTTGTTTCTTTTTCAAAACATTCAGTACATGATCTACAAGGTCTCACTACACAGACTGGACTCCTATTGATCTTTCCTGTTTTTCAACCTTCTAAATGCTGGGATTACAGGAACATGTGCCACTATACTCAATTTCAATCACTGTCTCAGTTTGCCCCAGGGGCCGGACCAGCACAGTAGGCTGGGGACTGAATCCAGGCCCCTGCATCTGCCTAAGCAGGCACTTTAATCCGTTGAGCTATCAGGCCAGCCCTTTGAATAGTTATCCTACTCTGTCTGTCTGTCTGTCTGTCTGTCTGTCTATCTATCTATCTATATCTATCTATCTATCTGAGATTGAACTCAGCACCCTGTGTTGTTTCTTTCTTACATGATCAGTTTTTTTTAATTTACCTAGATACTTCTTAAAAATTTTATTTATTTATTTAATTATTTTATGGCCTGCTCAGCCTGCCCTGGGGGTGGTGGGGCTGGCACAGCATGTGGTGCCAGGGTTGGAATCACAGTCCCTGTGGTTGCCTAAGCTTGCCTAAGCAGGTGCTTTACACTGCTGAGCTCTCTTGCAGGCCCCACATGATCAGATTTCTTTATTTCCTTTCTTTTCTAGCTTCAGTACTGAGCGTTGACCCAAGGTCTTCACACTGAGCTACAATTCTCAGTCCCCTTTGCTACTTTTAAGATTTTAAGACAGGGTCTCACTGAATTGCTAAACTGCCCACAGGGGATAGAACTGGTCATCCTTGCGCCTCGGCCTTCCAGAGTGCTGGGAAAAAGGACCCTCATGTCTCTGAGTGAGCTCTGGAGGGTCTATGACTGGGATCGCCCAGGACTGCTGCCCGCGGGGCCCACTAGGCCTACAGGAAGGACTGTGAGAAGACACCACCACGCTCATCCTCATCCTCGTCGTCCTCATCGCTGCTGGAGCCCGTGCCAGCCCCAGGGAAGCGTGTACTGGCGGAGCGCTCTGCCGACGTGCTCCACTCCACCGAGCTGCTGAGGATGGGCGGTGGTGCGGCGGCCTCCACGCTGTCCACATCTCCCTCGTCTACCTGCTGCCGTGGCGCCACATGCCCTCCAGGGGCCGGGGTCCTGGAATCCGGGGGCGGTGTCCCCGGGCCAGCCGGACGCTCATGCCGCTCAATCCAGGCGTTGTAGTAACGCACGATGTTCTCGTGGTGCAGGCGCGACAGCAGTGTCACCTCGCCCTTGATCCTACGGAAATGCTTGCTGGCCGGGTTGATGGGGATGCGCTTGACAGCATAGCAGCAGCCGTCCAGCTTGTTCTGTACCTGCAAAATAGGGCCCAGTGAGCAGGGACCCAGTCCTGCCCACAGAATCGCGCCACAGGGCACGCCAAGCACACTGAGACAGAGGTACCCTGGCAGGCTTGAAACTGGGCTAGCTCAAGGCTTGGCTTGGGCCGGCTGAGCATGCTAGGATTGATTGATTGATTGATTGATTATGGAAGTAGGGATTGAACTCAGGACCTTAAGCTTGCCGACAAGCACTTAGTCTACTGAGCTATCTCCCTGGCTCCTGCTACCTCCATTTTAATCAGCAGTATTTGCTATTTATTTCCCTGTTCTTCAACTGCACACTTGTGATCTAAATTTCTAAATAATTTTGTTTTTAAAATAAAAATATACTTCCTAAAGGTGGTGTAAGTTTTCGGGTGATTTCCCCCACATGCATTTAGTCACTGAAGCAAATTAAACTCCAAATATTTTAACAGATCTGAAGGCAAATGACAATTCTTTGATTTATAAATCTGTGTTAATTTGAGGAATTTACTTCATTTCCTTAGCACGCAATTACCTTACCTAGAAAACGACATTTTTACCATTTGCACCTCATGGTGACTGACGATTAAGGCACCTGTGTCATGGTCTCATGGAGACAGGGTTGCTGATGCAATCAATCAATAGTCATTGATTCTGTTACTCAACTATGACATAGGGCTGATAATCTGATTGTCCTGCAGCCAGAACAACACATTAAATAGCACAATAAAGTAGTAACACTATAAGAAAACACAAAGCTAAGTCCCCACGCCCTACAGACAGAGGCATCCTCACCCCAGCTCTTGAACCCTGTGATTGTTCTGACTGAATTAACTTTTCTGGAGCATCTTCTCCTATGAGCCAGTCAGATCATGCAGGTCAACAGACCACTGTCTCCCAGACTGGACCATGCAGGCCAACTAGAAGGCACAACCAGAACATGGGGCAGGAAAAATTTGCTGACATGTTTCAATTAAACCATCAAAAACATATCATATAGTTCTCTTACATGAGAATCCAAAATAGAGGAAAATGAAAGCTAGGAACTAGATATTCAGCAAATGGGAAAGGAGGCACAAGGAGGGGAAAGAGAAGGGCAGGGGATGAGACAAAAATCAAGATGTGTTATATACACATACCAATCCCCCAAGAGGGGTGTAATCATTATGTACCATAAACATAGACTAATAATAAAAAAAAAAACTTATAGAAGAAAGTATCCTAGGAAAAAGAAAGGAATACTGTAAGAAGTTTTTGTTTTTTTGAATCTTTATTTGGTAAGGGTATACATGGCTCAGACTCGAAGTGATTCTCCTGCCTCAGCCTCCCCAGTGCTAGGATTACAAGTGTGTACCACTATGCCCAGTTCCAGGGCCGGCATTGCATGAGGTACTGGGGAATTGAACTCAGGCCTTTAAACTTGCCAGGCAGGTGTTTAGACTGCCAAGCTATCTCCTCAGCCTTGTAAGAGTTTTGGACAAGCTTCTTGTGTAGTAATAGGGGCAAGAACACACGCTTTGGAGTAAGCAGATGAAGGTCTGAACTCTGGTTATATGTCCTAGCAGATGTGTATAACCTCAGGCAAGGTATGGTACATAACTGCTCAGCCTTACCTGGAGAGTGAGGGTTACATTCCTCGTATAAACATGTCTTATAAAGGACATGACTGAAAGACAAGATTTGTAGCCACACAACAAAGATGTAACGTGCTCCAAAAACAACTGCTATGTTAGCTGGGATGGTGATGGCTGGAAGTCTTAACACTTTTTTTTTTTTTTTTTTAAAACACTGTCTTTTAACCTCCCGACTCAGTCAGTACACACACATGCTCTGTGCAACTAACGGGATAGTGGGGCTTACTACCACAGAAGCACCCAAGGACTCACTGGTTAACACAAAAACATCGCCAGGCATGGTCACACATGCCTGTGATCTAAGCACTTGGGGAGGCTGAGGGAGGGGGGATCACAAGTCTGAGCCTAGCTTGGGCAAGTTAGTGACTTAGTTAGTTAGACCTTTTCTCAAAATAAAAAAATAAAAAAGGGGATAAAGAGATAGCTCAGAGTGAAGAAACTGGGCTCCATCTCCAGCACTGGGGTAAAAAGAAATGAAGGAAGAAAGAAGATAAGAGGAATAAACAGTAAAGGGTTTACTAATGAGGGAATGCTAAATCCCTGGACAGACTGGCTGCCTAAGAGCGGGAAATTCAGAGAAAGCAAGAGGGGCAGTAGGTTTTCACAAGAAACTATAGGAGAAATACAGGGCTACAAGCACAAAGATGCTCCAGTTAATCTTACAAATCATTTTAAGTACCTACGAGGGAATTTTCTTCATATATATATTTTTTTTTTCTTGTTTTAGAACTTTTGTTTGTTTATTCACTCATATTTATGGCCGGCTCAGCCCACCCCGAGGGTAGCGCTGGCACAGCATGTGGTGCCGGGGATCAAACCGCAGTCCCTCAAGCTGCCTAAGCTTTCCCAAGCAGGCGCTTTAGACCACTGAGCCATCCCGCCGGGCCCCCATGTTTTATATTTAAGGATCTAAAATATAAAGATGCTAGATGACTTGGTTAAAATAACAGAGCTGAAAGAGCTGGCCAGATAGCTCAGTGGATTAAAGTGCCTGCTTAGGCAGATGCAGGGGCTTGGGTTCCATGTACGGTGTGCTGTCCTAGCCCTGCCCTCTGGGCATGCTCAAAGGGCAACCCATACTGGGCGCGGGGCTGCCTACCTGTAATCCCAGCACGTGGTAGGCTGAAAAACAAGGATCCAATCTGTGTAGTGAGACCCTGTACACTCTGTACTAAATAAATGCATCAAAATAAAATAAAATAACAGAGTTGAAATCCTCCACCCAGCACTTGGGAGGCTGAGGCAGGAGGATTGGTGCAAGTTCGAGACCAGCCTGGGCTGCAAAAGTGAGCTCAAGGCCAGCCTGAACTGTACAGCGAGACCCTGTCTCAAAAAGAAAAAAAAAAAAAAAGAAATCCTCCAAAAACTATTATTTTTCTAATCAGGACTCCTGGCTTGCTCAAGATTATGTTTCTTTTACCATAGAAAAACTAGATTAATTCTTTTTTTATTTTAAACTGCCTCCTACAGTAAGAGTAATTAATACTCCTCATAACATGCAGAACCCTAAACAGATACATACATACTCTGTTGATGGTCATCTTTACATGTGAAAAATGACACTGGCCTCATATGTACTTTGTAATATGGCATTATTATGGAATTGCCTGCAGTTTAAAAATTAAGCTATATAAAAATCGCTGAAATTTCTATAGATAAAGGACATATAGTAATAAAAAAAAAAAACATCCAAATAGACTGAAGAAAGAGGACCTAGCAAGAGCCATTTAATCCTACATCGTTCATTTTCCATCCTGCTAAGAGCTGGAACACGAAAGCCAACAAGGGCATCTGGGCCATCTCCCAGTATGGATTCCATGTCTGTTCTAACCTTAGAACCCTTTTCTCCACTGACTATCTGAAGCAACGTTACAATCAGTGTTTTCAGTGACTGCTCTACACCCAGCAAGGACAGGGAGATGGTGTGTTCTTAATGCACCCCATGTGACTTTAAATAACATCTCAAACCCCAGGAAAGTGAAGGTGGAAACAGCTTCAAATGGTCCTGTCCATTTTCCCTGCCCACTTTCAGGAACAGAGAATGAGCTGAAAGGGCTGGGAATAACCTGTGCCACACCTTGATGACTGCTCCAAAAGCGCCCTTGCCGAGAAGCTGTAATTCCTCAAATTCAATGAAATAGCGGGAAAACTGTCTCTGCGTCCCACTGAAGAAAGCAGAGCTGGGCAGCTGGTTGCTAGGAATAACAGTCTCAGCGTAGTCTTGGCCGCTGGAATCTGAGATAAATATCAAAAGCTTCAGATAAACAGGAGCAGCTACAAATCCAGAGACACAAACATTGCAAGAGGGCCCCTGACATGATCTGAAAATAGTGCTTCTTACTTGAGTAACTCTCCAGTACTTTTCCCTACTTTGTCTTTTTTAAAAGTAAGTAGAAATATATAATCAGCCCATTTTATAGAGTAGGTAACTGAGACAGAATAAGTGGCTGGACTAAAGAGCCAGGATGAAAAGCCAGGCCTCTCAATCTAACCTGATTGTTACTGCAGTTTTTTGATCTGCTGCTTCAGTACCAGCAGGACCATCTAGCTATATGGCATCAAGGGTGACATGATGATAAGGGTGACTAGGCCAGGAATGGTGGTGTACACCTGTTATCCCAGCACTTGGGAGGCTCAGGCAAGAGGATCACCATGACTCTTAAGGCCAGTCTGGGCTACGTAGCAAGACTCTGTGTCACTAAAAGAGATGACTAATCACCCAAAGAGACGACACCAGTAGATACTCCATCGGCAGGGACTGAAAGGTCAAGGTGAAGAAATAGTCCCATGCACAAAGGGACAATCCAGAAACAAATGTAAAGCTTGATGTAAATAGGTAAGACAGTCCATGTAGCCCCTTCCACTTTTAGGTTTTGTACATTTTCAAAATAATTTCATGTC
>PVJA010028938.1:0-27131 GCA_004027025.1 Myocastor coypus | reverse complement strand
AAATAAATAAATAAATAAATAAATAAATAAGAATGTTACAATATATTACATTAGGTTTTGACAGGGATATCCTATAAACTGAAATAATTAAGTAGATTCATAATTTTAGAAATAGTTAATAATATAACGTAAATATGTTCAATTTCAATGTAGATTTGAGGATAGAGATCCTTAAAAATATAGCCAGTTGCAAGAACATTTCACATCCATGAATAAATGAACAATTTGATGATTAAACAGCTGTAGGTAAGAGAAAAGTAGAAAGAGCAATAGATGTATTCTGCCAGGTTTTATTTTAAGGTTGCCTGAACAAGCCCACAAATGCATAAAGTTTACACCTTGACTGAATCACTGGAATTAACGCTATTATTTCTCTTTTACACCTTTCTTGGACATTACTATTAAGTGGAGAAATTTTCATATTCTAAAATATATACCAGCATTAACTTTTGAACTGCCTCTGTTGAAAACAGTAAGTTAATATATACCATAATAAATATCTATAAATAATATATTCCTATTATTAATATGCTATGCTTATAAGTGATCTGTAGAGTCATGAGTTCTACACAGTTCTTTGTAAAAATGACCACTGCACATCCATTGCTATCCTAATTGACTATTTGAATAAAAATGTAGACAATATTTCTATCTGCATTGTCTTTGGGGATGGGATTCCAAATTTCTGGCATATTTGGCTTTGTCAGATCCCATGAAGTTTACAAATATGTCATTCAAAAGGCCAGAGGCATTGAGATATGTAAACTATGATGGTGGCTAAGTATTTTCTGTGGATTTGCCTGAATATTGTCCTGAAGAAAAATTCTCTGCCCTTTGAGATGGGTGCATAAACCTGCATCTCATCACTTAATTCAGTATCATTACGCGGAAAACTGCCACAGTTCTTCCACATTGTATCAGCATAAAGATATTTTTACAGTAAAGTGGAATGCCAACATGTTCATAGTTTAAAGCCGTGAACTTTCCAGACTGATATTCATAATTTGAGTTGTGTACCATATTTTATTGTGTTCATGGAGATTCCCCAACATTTGTCCCAAGTTTTCCTTTCTGCATTGAGTGATAAAATGCAGCTTGTTCCCTAGCTATGTTCTCTTTAGGTCATACCACATTTTTACACAGGTGTAGGACAGATATTACCATGAGCCAAGTTGCAGAGCCCACCGAAACTCATACAATGTCTCCTGCAGTATTTTTAAAAGTAGGATTACCTTTAAAAAGGTGACTATATTTAAAAAAAATAAAAACCTCTTTAGCATAGGCTCAAAAGCAATAGAAACTGATGTTCTTGGAAGAACAGGAAACTAGGACACAGGAAGAAATCAACCATGGACAGGGCAAAGTGAGAGGCTTCAGAACGTGCTTTCAGGCTCCTGCTCAGCCCTTGGCTGTTGACATCTTCAGAAATGTCAAATAAGTCTCTGCGGTTCAAGGCCGCCTGTCTGCGGCACTGCGGCAGCCATGGTAGACTGGCAAATGCTGTGTGCTGTGAGAACAAGAATATCAGGAAACACTGAAATCTCACTCAGTATTTCTACGTAATAGACAGATATACTGAACGCATCTTCTCCAGCTAGTCCTGGGTGAAACATTCGCTTTGTCCATGAACTATCACTTTTGTTGTGTAATTTCACCTCCACCTACTCATTGCAAAATTTCAGTCCTATTTCTAGAGAAACTTGAGTGTTCATTTATTCTCCTCCAGTAATATTATTGGTGATAGGAGACCCACATCATTTTTTGTTATTTTCCATTATTACAAGAGCAAAATAATAGGATTAGCAATTGAAATAAGATTAACATTTATAGTAGGTTGTCTGAGCAGATGAAGTCTATTTGATTGACTTAATACTCTGAAAATTAGTCCCACCAAATCATGAAGAAATTTAATTTAGTGGAGTCATTGAACTGTATGACTTAACGAAAAACAACTTGGGATCCATAGTTTGTAACTCTTGTCAGCTGTATAGAAATTTTTGCATTTGCATTTCCTTGAACTTTAAAGGAGAATCTTTCCTCATCGGGATTATGTTGTAAACACACATTTCTTTGGGACTCAAGAGTCAACTATCTTGGGTGCTGTTATAAATTAATAACAATCAAAAATTAGCTATTCTTGCCTCTGCAAGTTTTGTAAAATGCTTCCTTTAGTATGTTCGCTGTATTCAGAGTTAAGCTGAGATCAAGGGCTTTTTGTTAGTCCTTCTCTCAATGGCTAATTTACATTGGATGGCTAGATCAATAGCTCTGCAGAAGACAGTTGGACACACTCTAAACTCTTGCAAGATCGTCCAAATAGCTCAGCGGAGTAAAGCAACTGCAAGCAGGCATGGGGACCAGGGGTTGGATCCTCTGGCTTGCCACGATGGCCCCTCCCCTGGGGCGCACTGAGACCGGGTGTGGTGGCACACACCTGTAATCTCAGCTTTTGGGAGGCTGTAAACAGGTGGATCATTACGAGTCTGATCTAGTAGTGAGAAGGTCTACAGGGTGTTCAAGACCTTCCCTAAAATAAAATAAAATAAAATAAAATAAAATAAAATAAAATAAAATAATCTGCTGCAAACTCTTTCAGGGAAAGATACCTCGGTCATGGTCCTACTTGTATTACTCTGAAATTGTGCTGTGGTAACTATTAAAAATATAAAGTTTAAAAATAACTTTCTTATTCTGTGAGGATCTTCCGTCCTACCCATAAGTAAAAAATTAACCAATGGGCAAAACCAGTAACTCTTTTTGATCCATAAAAGATGTGAAAAATCAAGGGAAACAACTACCCCTAAAACTTGCAAGACAGACACATTCAGAGAATCACAGCTAACTGGTGCAGAAACCCACAAGTTGAAACTTCCGTGGCACAGTTCTTGAGAATGGGAAAAATGACCTGATGTTCTAATGAAGGCTGAGTGTGAACAAGTCCAAAAGAAAAAAATCTCTGGGGGAATCCATGTCATGTTATAGTAAGCATTTCTACATGTCTTACCCCCAATAATTTGGTCACACTGCTACAGCAAATGGGAAATGCGATCAGAAAGACTCATCAGTCTTTAACATTTTATTGCACGGAGAGACAGCCCAATACGCCTAGTCCACACTTCCGCCATCCCTTTCCCCACCGACGGAATCAGTTCTAGGGACCTCTTTCTCCGGTGCAGCTGTGCTTTCCAGCTGTTGAGACTTCCCGCCCGGGGGTCGTCCTTCCGTGGGCATTGTGACTTTGTGGAGGAGCCAGAAGCTGCAGAGTGAAAACCCAGAGAGCAAGGCAGATAATCACAGTGTGATATGCTTACCATCGTTCTGCTAGGTGGCCCTGGGCAGCGTTCACCATTGCTATTGCTAATTATGCTTCTGAAGATGCTCACTGAAGGGAAGCATCATTAAGATCCTATGGACATTAAAACAATAATAAACAAATACATAAGTAATTCTACAATGGCAAATTCCAAACATAATTGAAATAGACTAATTCTTTAAATGAAAAAAGCCTGCTGAAAGTCAAATAAGAAAAAGTAAGCAGTGGAAATTGGACTAAATCTGTTAAAGAAATAACTATCATTGGGGCTGGGGAGATAGCTCAGCAGCAAAAGCACCTGCCTGGCAAGTGCAAGGTCTTAAGTTCCATCCCTGGTACTGCATGCTCCGCTGACCCTGAACCTCTGGGAATGCCTAGCCAGCCTGGAACTGGGCATGGTGATGCATGCCTATACTCCCAGCACTAGAGAGACTGAGAGAAGAGAATCGCTGAGTCTGAACTGAGAAGCAAGGCTTTGTACCAAAAAATGAATAAATAAGTGATAGCTAACAAAGCTCTAAAATGAAAAGTACCAGACCTTGAGTGATATAATTGTAAATTGCAGTAAATTCTTAAAGAAGAAATCATACCATTTAAAAAGAAAAATGATGGCAGACTAGGTACCCATGGTTCCAAAATTACACATATGAGGTTTGATTCATAGACAGTCATAAGAATAGCATTTTAAGACTGCCTCGGCTAGCCTTCCTTGCATCAAGAGACAGAGTAAGCATTAAGACAGGAAAGAGAGAGGCTGGACAAAAAGACTGAGCAGTGTATTTGTTTGAATCACTGAATTCAGGTCTTTCTACAAAAGTACACTGCGGATCCCTGAAGGAGACATTCCTAATCTGTCACAGTGACTTTATGTCTTACTCTCCAATAAAGGCCCACTTGTCCAACCTGTTGGCCAATGAATGCTTTTGCAATATCCATTACTGCATTTAAGGAATTAGGACTCTGAACTTTAAAAAGATGGTAAAGATAACATCTGGAGATAACCTGGAGAACTGACATAAAATATCAAAGGTACACAAATGAAATACAATGCCCTCTCCACTGTGGTGTTTATCTCCAGGGGCTGCTTCATAAGAAAGTAGTTGAGCAGTACTACTCAAGTAGTAGTGTGTGATTTTTTTTTGTGTGTGTGTGTATGTGCTTCTCTTTTTTTTTAATACATCTAGTGACTCTACTAATGATGCACAATTAATGTCCTTCCATACTGACAGCTAAACACACATACATTCTTTAAATACAAAGCTTATATTAACAAATAACTTTCTGCTTAAAGACAAAATTTCAATTAATAACCACAATAGGGATTTAATTATTTAATGCAACTGCTAATCTAATGTCATCATTAGTCTAATCTAAACAGTCTTTCTCTATGTATCTCAATAATGAGCTACTCTTTCCACATACTGTATAAGAATCTCTCTCTCTCTCTCTCTCTCTCTCTCTCTCTCTGTCACCCTCTGCATGTATATTCATTCTTGCTTACTTAATGGATATTTTCTGAAGACCTAGAAGTTCAAAGATAGCGAAAGAACATACATTTACAACCTGATTGTGTCTATTTAGATTCGTATTCCTGGGCCGGCCAACTAGCTCAGTGGATTGAAGTGCCCACAAGCAGGCACAGGGGCCAGGGGTTCAATTCCTGGGCTTACAGTGCTGGCCCAGAGTCAGCGGTGCACTGAGAAGGCTATTGAGACTGCACGTGGTAGCATACGCCCGCCCGTAATCCCAGTTCTTGGGAGTTTGTAAGCAGGTGGATCGCTGCGAGTGTTATCTAGTAGTGAGACCTTGAAAACCCTGCAGACCCTTCCCTAAAAATGCCAAATAGATAGATAGATAGATAGATAGATAGATAGATAGATAGATAGATAAATTCAACTTCTTTTTCTTGCCCAAATTAGATTTAATATGTTTTTTTGAAGTGTTGAGTAAAATGAAACAAAGATTTGAGCATTACACAATTATTTCTTGTGTAAAGAGCAAATTGCAGTCACTTTTAGTCCCAAAAACATGCCCTAATTCTATTTGTGAATTAGATAGGCACAAAATTGTTCAAACCCTGGTTTCTATGCCCATTTTACTATCATCCAGGAAATGGGGGGAATTGAGAATCTTCTGCATGCGGAGAACTACGGGTGCTGGCTGGAGACACGGTGAGCTCCCGAGTGGGTGGACAGCCTGCCTCCCTACAGGCGCAGCCCAGCCGCCTGACCACTGAACTGGGGGGCACGCATCCGAGAAGAGCTGCCTCGGGAGCTTGTGCTTCCCAGGCCGTTTCTGTTTCTCCTGAGCATGGAGAAGAACCCCTGGCTTGAAGCAAAACAGCCAGAAAACATCATTACTATGGGTCTGAGGCCAAGGAAAACCTGAAATTGCTTCCTTCAGAATGCTGTGGTGAACAAATATGTATCCTAAAAAGCAGCACCTATTCGCATTCTTCATTGGCAGCTCCGCTCTAGCAAACGATGCCGCCACACAGCGTGGTCCCCGCTAATAGCCCGCGTGTGTACAGCACCTTCGGCGTTCCTGAAGACGGCATCTGGGGGCACTCTCCCCGCACCTGCCCCAGCACTCAACTTGCTTGCTGCAGCTCCAGGACCTGTCCCCAGCTCAGAGCTCACACAGCATCAGGTTGGCTCACAGGCCTGGTGCCACCGACTCCCCCCTTCCTTCAGTCAGATCACTGCTGTCCTTGTGCAGTCCCGAGGTCGGCTTGTAAAACTCCCGTGTCTCAGAATGCCTTATTGGAGAATTTAACGCAATATTCTAAATCTGTTTTGCAAGATGATACAGAAAGTTATGCGTGTTAAGTTAGAGAAATCATCCCTCCCGGGCCTCTGCTACACTGCATAGAGTGCAGTAAGCCAAGGCTGAAATAAAAATCATGCATAAAACAACACCCTGGGATGAAAATAGAAACAGAGCACAAAGGCGACCATCTCCTAGAATCTATGTAAAGTTCCAGTCTCTATAAATGTAAGAATAGCATTGCAACGGTGAGCGGTTGTCACTTGATAGAGATAAGAAACACTGAGTTCCAATTTTGGTTTTGCCGTTGACAGCTCTTACACAAGCCAATTAACCTTGGTGACATCTGCCTTGCCACTTTTCTGCTTCACAGCAAGATTTAGAAGATACAGATGAATGGGGCCTCCTCCAGCTAAGTGGTTAGGAACCAGTAAAAGAAGGAAAATGGAAAAGAATAGTAGATACCCAACAGCAATTGTAAGAGATACTTGCACTGTTTTACCACGTATTTGTTAATGGTGAAAGTTGTTTTAACTATGATGATTATTTCCGTTCTATTTGTTTTGTTAAAGCTACTCTTTCATAAGACAGCCTTATTTCCTTATTAACAGATCACTTTGAATATCAATAAAAATCTGCTCAAACTGAATAAATGTACCAAAAAAATTACCTCAAAGTAAGAAGCATTGATATATACTAATAGTTAAAAATGTCTATTGATATAAAATTTACTTGGCAGAAAACATATTTTCTACTTGACACTGATTTTTACATTTGAAAATTTGAAGAGAACAAGCCTGAACCTCACTGAGGTTAACTTTAATTCTTCAAAGTTATAAATGATTTCTCTCAACATGTATATTCAAGGTTACTGGATGAAAAAAATTAACTTCAGTAAAATACTTCCTTCTACACTGTAATAAACAGGGGGTGGAGTAACACACTTACTTTAAAATACAAGACCTTAATTAAAAGTGGCCATAAAAACTTTACTTACAAAAATATGCAAAATATTATTCAATATTGCCACCTTCAGGACAAAATTTAAAATAGCAGTTAAAATCGTAGGGCTACCAGTCCTGTATTAGGGGCAGTGAGCTTCCCATAGAATCTTCTTCATGAAGCCAACCCAAGGAGAAAGTACATTTTCATTTAGCCGTTTCGCATTTTAGCTCTGGAAAATGCAACAGAATAAAAAGGATCAGATAGCTGACTGGATGATGATGTCGGTTTCCAATGCTGTGCAAATAAAGAACAAACCTCCCGAGCTTAGCAATGTCGGTACTTTTTTGCCAACACAAGAAAAAAATTGTCTAAAACCAAAAAGAAAAGGTAAGAGAAATTCCGTTCTTATTGTCCTACTATATATACTAACATATATAACTGTTACTATAGCTAAATAATTGTGTTTAACAGTTACATCTGGTATATGTGATGTGTGTTTAAATCACCTCTCTCACCCAAGGGTGTATTGATTAGCTTGAGTGTAGATTTCTAAGAAATGCCATTGCATGATTTTGAGTATAACAATTAGTATTAAAATCAAAATCATTTTTCAGAAAATAGAAGTAATGGGGTTTTTTTGTTTTGTTTTGTTTTGATTTGTTTTTTAAGGAGTTACTTTGCTTGCTGAAAACCACTGCAGAAAAACATCCACTTAGCAATCACTACTCAGATGTAATTCTGAAAAGAGAGCAAAGATAGAGAGCTCATCATAGTTCCCACATTCCTGCAGGCCAATCCCCAAATTCAAATGAAATACACCACTTCTTTTGCAGGACAAACTCTCTACGGGTGCTGGCTGGGGCTGCAAGAGCTGAGACTTCTCTGTTCTTGAGCTGCTGACGCAGCTTCTCTCCAGTGCCACACCCATTAACTACAAACATGACTCCAAGGGTCAGCAGAAGGGGGTCCTCCTGAGGCATCCTCTCAGAAGACAATGGGTGGGGCACGTTTTCCTCTTGGCTTAGCTTCCCTTTGATGTGACCTTGAACTTCCTTCCAGAAATGCAAACTATGAGAAGGGATGGTAGCCAGGTCAACATGGAAAATGATGTAAGAAGTTTAAACATCAAAGTCAGCCAGTCTAGAACCAGAGAGTACAGAAATGTTTTCCAAATAATTCTACCACCTACCTCATGAGCTATCACAGTTTCAGACTTGAACCAAGTGGTTCTGATTTCAAAACTTTCATCTCAACTAAGACTATATTTTGGCATGACTTCACCTATAAAGAAAAATTTGGAAGTAAAAGAAAAGTGGAAGGTGTGTGATTTTAGACAAAAATCATGACATGAAATTCAGTAGATTTACCATCATTTCAAGTTATCTGTATCATTTTTATTTCTGGTCATTTTATCATGACCAAACCTTCTTACATATAAGTTTGGTCTGTCCAAGAATTTTTGCAACTTTAATTCTTCCCATGTGAAGTTTTATCTAAAATTTCTTTTGAATATTCTAATACTTTGCCCCTTTTCCTTGTAACTGCTTCTAATTTTAATTTGTGCAACATAGTAAACAGAAAAAATAATAATTTAAAGTGATTGTAAACATGTGATAGGTTTACTCTCGAAAGATCATTGGTATTAGTTGAAGTCTTCTCCACATGAATTTAAAATCTCTGAACAACATCAGACTGTCAGCTAAAAAAATAAGTCAGTCTTCCATTAAGGAATAAGCAGAAAACATGAAGCAGAGAGACTGTCTCATTCTTAAGATGACAGTTTAATGGAGCAGGCAAGACAATTTTAATATCTCACCGAGGTCTATGTAGGTCAAGTGTAGCTCCCACATAAGGAGGACTTTGCTGATCTCCATTTTGATTCGAAATTACATAATATTGGACAAAACATAGTCAACCATATGAAACCAATTTGTAAAAATAAGCTTGCTGATGCAGGGGCCTTTGAGTCCCAGAGTGCAGTGCTGGCCCCAGGTCCGTGGCGCGCTGAGATGGCAAGTGAGTCTGCGCGTGGTGGTGCATGACTATAATACCAGCGCTTGGGAGGCTGAAACATGCAGATTGCTACAAGTTCTATCTAAGCAGTGAGACCCTGTAGACACTGCACTAAATTAAATAATAATAATGGTAATGATAATAATAATAATCATCATCATGCTGCATTCTACTGATTTGTTTATTCCTTAAAGCCAAGCAAAGTAGAAACACGTTCCCTATCTCTTACTCTGTTCCTGTTCTCAAAACATAGGCAAGAATAGCTTTGCTTAGATGCCAGGGCCCCCTTCTCACCTCCCATGAAGTTGGAATTCACCTTGAGTTCAACCAAAGAGATATTTCCCGTACAACGTGTCACCACCTTCCCTCCTGAGCTTAGCGTCTGTTGCCGACCCCTGTCCTGTCCCTGCAGTGCTCATGGGACTCCTAGATGTAGCAGTATCATGGAGCAGCACAGTCCCCATATGCCAGACTATAGGCCAGACCACTGTCCGAGTCAGCCACTCCCAAGCTGCTTGCTGCCTTACCCAGAGCTCTCAGAACTTTCAGGCAGCTCTCGCCAAAGTTTCCATGCCATTAAACACTCATTTTATTAATTATCTAGCCAAGTATGCAAAGCGAGGGAAAACTGAAAATGAAAGGCAGCCGTACTTGGGGACTTGACTGGTGGCATTCGGTGTATGATGCATCTTGACACAACACTGTTGTTCCAGGACTCGCTGGTTACTGAGGGAGCAAGCGGGATGGGACGCTGCCGGCTATTGGCTCTCTGGCTTCTGCATCTCAAAGGATTTGTTTGCTGTTCTTCAATTTTGTGTGCATCATGCCTTCCAGAAGCAGATAACGACATGCATGAAGATTCCACACTGCTGTACCTGTCTCTGGGTGGAAACCTGCGCTAGCTCAAGAGTTTGTTCTTTGCTCTGACCATGCGGACAACTCCTCCCCCAGGCTAAAAAGCCCCAAACTTTCAGAAGAACAGTTTCCAGAACAGTAGAATATATTCACCACATCAACTCCCCTGGGCACCAAAGACCCCACAGAGCCCTGTTTTCCTGTTTTATGTGGATTTTACTGTATTATCAAACTGTACCAGGTCAGAGATTCTTCTAACGAGCTCTAAATTGTCATGAGCAAAAGCAGGTGTCACTTTGGGTCAAGAATCTCACAATGGATGATTTTCATCCTGTGTTTGTTATAGTTTAGGTCTAGTTGTCCCCCCAAAGCCTCGCGCAATCATGGGGCAGGGACTTCCAGAGTTTGATACTTAAGTCATGATCTACTGGGATTATGTATTTTGGGATTATGGGTCTGAGTACTTCTAGGATTATGAGTGTGGCCTCAGGCAGACAGGCTGAGCCAGAGAGCCTGAATGTAATATAAAGAGAGACAGAGAGACAGACTCTTGCTGTTGCTCTCTGTTTCCCTGGTTCATCAGTTGCCTCAGTCACCATATTATGGCTGTTCCACCACCATGAACTGCTGCTCTCTGCCATGTGCCTCCCAGTCTTGGAGCCAGCTGAGTATGGACTGAAACCTCCAGTAACTGTGAGCTAAATAATCCTTTGCTTCCTTCATTTTGGGTGTTGGATATTTGCCCCAACAACAAATAAAAAGTAACTAAGACAGTGTTCATTATGCTGGGGAGTCTGGGACTGTCTTAGTTACTCTTCTCTCATTGCTGGGACATATACCTGACACTCAAAATGAAGGAAGGAAAGGATTATTTAGCTCACAGCTATTGGAGGTTTCAGTCCATACTCGGCTGGCTCCAAGGCTAAGTGGCACATGTCAGAGAGCAGCAGTTCATGGCGGTGGAACAGCCATAATATGGTGACTAAGGCAACTGACCAACCAGGGAAACAGAGAGCAACAGCAAGAGTCTGTCTCTCTGTCTCTTTTTATATTACCTTCAGGCTCTCCACCTCAGCCTATCCACCTTAGGTTACACCCATAATCCCAGAAGTACTTAAAACACATAATCTCAGGGATCATGGATCAAGTTTCAATTTATAGAAGTCCCTGCCCGATGACTGCATGAGGCTTTGGGGGAACAACTAGATATAAACCACAACAGGGACCTTTTCAGTATGAAAACCCTCATTTTCATTTTGAAAAATTTCCTTGAACACTTCTGTTGTTTAGAAACAAACAATAACAACCACAAACAGCATCTTCTCTTTTTCCTGTTTATCTTTCTGATTCTTCTGTAACTCTGGAACCACCATTGAGAGCAGGTTAACACTTGTCCTATCTCTTTTGTGATTTCAACTGTTTCCTTCTGCCTGTAATGTCATTTAAAATATTTTTTTAACCAGTAAAGCTGCTGATTTGTTTGGCTTTGTAAAGTGGAGAATATAGTGATTCAAATAATCTTTTCTTCTGGTCTATTTTCTAGAAAATATCTTTTTTATTACTGAGCATCTCTTTTTAATTGTTTTTATTTCTACTATTTTTTAATTTCCAAGATCTTTTTTTCTTTCATTTTAATAGCATGGTATTTTAAATTATGAATGATAAGTTATCCTGACTTTAAAAAAACCATTGCTAACAATGATATTCTTTGGGTCAGAGCATTTTATTTATTACTACACTCTTCATCTTACTACAGGGACACTTTTAAAAGAGGCCCAATAAATAAAAGCGAAATAAAAATATGTTCATAAAAGAAGTTTAGTGAACTTAAGAGCTGAGAACATTCTAATGAGTCTGGAGAAAAATGAGACTGGAGATATGACCAGAGTGGAACTATTTATCCTAATGTAATGGAAAAATCATTGAACTGTTTCATGGAAGCCACTAAGCAGACCAGACTGTAGATTTAGAAACCTAAACTCCTCCAAAGCACAAGAAGGGTCTGCAGGATATCTTACCAGGGGCAACAGAATATCAGGTAAGAAACTATAGAAAGGGGCCGGCCAAATAGCTCAGCCGATTAAAGCATCTGTTTAGGTTGATGCAGCAGCCAGGAGTTTGATCCCTTTCTTGAAGCGCTGGCCCCTCCCCAGGGACACACTGAGGTACTGGACATGGCGGTGTGCTTATAATCCCAGCTCTTTGGGAGGCTGAACACAGGCAGATCAGTACGAGTCGGATCTACATAGAGAGGTCCTGTAGACCTTACTAAAACACAAAGAAAGAGAGAGAGAGAAAGAGAGAGAGAGAGAGAGAGAGAGAGAGAGAGAGAGAAACAAAGAAACAAAGAAACAAAGAAAAGGACCACAAAAAGGGATGGGAAGATAGCTCAGTGACATCAGCTCCCACATGGAAAGTGTGAAGTCTTGAGTTCAATCCTCAGCAAAGGAAAAAAAAAAAAAAAAAAAAAAAAAAAAAAAAAAAAAAAAAAAAAAAAAAAAAAAAAAGATTCACACAAAGAAACTGTAGAAAAAGATTCTGTGATTTTTTTTTTTTTTTAATGATGGTCTGCCTTAAAGTATAGTAGTAAACATGAAGAATAAGGCATTAACTTTAGAAACATTTAAATGCATGGAGTAAGAGAGGGAGGAAAAGAAGAAGCAAAGAAATATAAATATTATTACTTAAAAATCTGCATTCCCTAGTATCTTTGTATAATAAAAATATTGATTATCTAATAAAACTTTGATAAATATTGCTGATTATCTCATATGCATTCAATGGTGGTAATATAAAGAAACTCACAGGTATAATAATAAATCACTTGTAGTGTTGATTTCTGTCGGTCTATGAAAAGGAACAATTAAGGTTTAAATTATTTTCTATTCTTAATCGCATAACTTTTTTTTGAATTTTATATGCATATATCTGATAATCTAAACAATTAACTGGAAGAAAACACTGTGCAAGGCAATGATTACTGTTGAAATCATATAATTTTGGCTAGTGACGCTCAGTATTGTTTCTATTTTTATTAGCATTATTTTGCATTTTCTTTAAAAAATAAATAGTGATAATAAATGATTGCAATACCATACTACACTATATGTGCAAAGGCTTGCAGAAATGTAAAAATCTAATCAATTTGTCTAGCTGCTGAACATACATTAATTGATTAACTGTCACTTACCAAGGACTGTATTCACACCTGATTTCAAGAAAATTAAAGTATCACCAAAAATCCAAATAGGCACTGCAGTTAAATGGCTTAAGTCACCTAACATTTCTGAGTGCTTAACACAAAGAAGATGTATTTTATGTCATATCTTTATCCTCCTTCTGACAAAAGCATGGTGATTTGTCATCTGCATTTCTTTGCTGCCTTGTTTTCTCCAGCATTTCCACGAGGATTCAGTTCTTGGTCTCCTTCACTTCTCCTTTTGCCTTTATGCACAGTGTGACTTTATTACTGCTAGTAACTTAACTATGATTATATTCTATGACTCCTGCCTAAGCATCTGCTACGTGGACCTCATACACTGCTCCATCTGCCCTGTTCTGGACACTTGACAGCATCAGACTGTAGAGCTAGGTCACTCTCGGACCTGTTCAAGTAACACCATTTCACACTTCAGTGAAGTGAGAGTTCCTCCGGCCCCCTTCCTCACCTCTAGTTAGCAGTCCTTGATGTTCCTTGGTCTCTGGCTACTTCACTGCGACCTGGGTTTTCATCCTCATATGTCATCCACTCTGTGCTCAAATGTTGCTCTTATGAGAAAGCTGGTCATCACAACAAATCCACCATGACTTTACTTCAACTTCATTGCATCCACAAAGAAGCAAGTTCTAAATACATTCTGAGACAGACAGGCAGGTACATTTGCAGGATGTTTGTGGGCTCTCTCTCTCTCTCTCTCTCTCTCTCTCTCTCTCTCTCTCTCTCTCTCTCTCCCTCTCTCTCTCCCTCTCTCAGGGTTAATGTCTCAGCACTGCAGTCACCTTTTCACTTGCTCTCACATATCTAATTCTATCAGTAAATCCAGTCATTTCAATCTACAAAAAATGTTCAGAATCTGGTTGCTTCTCATCTCCTGCACGTCCACAAATTGAGTGTGAGCTATGACTATTTCGTGTAATAATTATGACCAACAGACTCATCATTGGTTTCTATCACCTAACATTAATCCCACGCTCCTTTCTCACATTCTTTAGAATGAAATAAGATTATGTCAGCTATCTGCTAAAAGACTCAAAACAGCTGCTCTTCCTTCAGAGCAGAGCACACGTTCTTCTCAGTGTCTGATGTTCCATTTTAAACAGTCCTCCAAATGTGCATACCTGTCTGTCTCAGAGTATATTTAGGACTGTGTCTTTTCAGGTGCAGCCGAGTTAAAAGGAAGTCATCATTAATTTGTTATGATGGCCAGCTTCCTTATAAGAATGATATTTGGATGCAGACTGGATAGATGACATAGGATGATGAAAGCCCAGGTTGAAGTGAGGTAGCCATTGACCAAGGCACATCAAGGATCGCTAACCAGAAAGTAGGAAAGGGGCCAGAGCAGCTTTCACTGCACCCTTGAGAGAGATCTGGGTGCTCTTGACACACTGATTTTATATTTCTAGTCTCTGTACTGTCTATTACGTATGCAAGCCAGTTTCCAATAATTTGTTTACAATTTTTCTGCAAAGCTAATAAAGTATATAAGATCTTATGTGATCTGCAAACTCCCACACAAAATCTATATCTCTTGTTTATTCTATTCTAGCTACTCAAACTCATATCATGTCTCAAACACAAAAAAATGCTGACACATGAGAGCCATCAATTGTCTGAGACATGGCTCTGGAATACCCTTCTCTTGGCTAATTACACAAGTACTGTCTCATGGCTTTCACGCCTATGACCACAAAGGGGAGTCTCAGTGAATTCTGCAATGATCATCTCATTCAATATTGCAATTTCCTCCAAGTCATGAAAAGTCAAACATCAAAACACATTTATACATATTGCTTATCACATGTGTTAAAAGATAATGCTTGAACATCTTCCAAATTCATTTCATATCATAGTGTAAATGGCAGGCACCGTCCTTAAGAATTATAAAGACTTGGGTCTGGGGAGATAGCTCCGTGGCACAAGTGCTTGCCTGGCAAGTACAAGGTCATGAGTTTGAACCCCGGTCCCACCAAAAAAAAAAAAAAGAATTATAAGGACCCTTGTCTTATGAATACCATAGAACATACACACAAAATTCAGGGAATCAATATGAAATAAGTTATTGGGACATCTTCTGGTGAATAGAATTCACAGAATAGAGGGTTCTAGCAGAAGGAGGACAAGTCTGAAAGATAATTGAAACTATGCAAAGCTTATGGACAGTTATTCTTTCTAGGTAGTGTATTTTGTGCCAGAAATTAAAAAGAAGAACTAGATGGCTGCTGAAGAACATCCTGTACTTATCTACCTCTTCAACCAAAAGAATATGGCATAGCAAATAGGCAAAGAAAACCTATATAAAAAGTGACCTAGCATACCACTCACTATGTGGGTAGCAAAATCTACTTTCACTGGTAGCTCATATTTTGTATTATTTATACCTAAATACTCATGTCATAAGTACTTTTCATCTACTATCATGAGTTAAAATTCCCAATGAGTGGCTATTTTAATTGCTACTATTTAAAACAGCTATGCTTAAACTTCTAAAAGCAACTGAACAAATGTTGACATGTTTACAAAAGTTTATTGGTGATATCTTTCATCTTATCATCTCTGATTCCACCAGGAAACTCCTCAAAAGAAAGACCAATTCACATAAGTGTGAAGAGTAGAATATTACATTGAGAAAAATTAAACATATGTTAAATACATATTCTAATGGAAGAAAGGCAATATTAAAGGAAATTCCGGATATTCAAATGAATGTTCAAGCAAAGAAGCTACTATGATATTTCCAAATTTGCTTCTGAATGAGTGCAAAGTCCATCAAGTTTTAAGTGTGAGAATTATTCCACCAAACTTTATAAATACGTGCCATTTAGCTGAATTGGAGAAGCAACAGAGATTACCATAGAAAAACACCTGAAAGAATTGTATAGTTCGCAAAACTAAGATCTGCTTTATCCTGTAATTAATTGCATTGCCTTCAAGATGATAAAATGATTGCAGATCTTCCAAGTAATTTGACTGCTCTTGAATGACGTGGAATAAGGTTATGTTCATTGTTCTTTTAGCCCCTTTTGAAGTTGGTGTAGTGCTTATAAGGAAGGACACACTGGACGGTGCTAAACATGTACGCCCTCTGTTAACCCAGAAAGTCACCTGGAATTCAGAGCAGATCGCAGCACCCTCACGTAGGCCATGTGCATGCGCAGCCCTGCCCCTCCTGGGACGCTGATGCAAGCAGAGGCCTGTGGAGGTCACAGATCAGTCTGCTTTTTCTCTGTTGCTCATATGTTCCGACGTGAAGCTAATTAACCACAAATTTGTAAAATTATTTAAGCTCATAAGGGCTCTCCAGAGATATGTTCCTTAGTAGAATGGTGAATTTGCCTCAATTTTGATACTGGATGAGGTATATTAATTATCTTCACCTGAGTTAATGAAATAAATTGACAATTCATCCGTCCAATTTTCATTGGCTATTAAATAACATCTTTACTTCCATGGTGGGTGGCTTGTTTCTTTTTGTGGTCTGCGCATAACCTAAATATGTGGTTGGAAAAAAGTGCACTCTACCATGACACTGCTGTTCAATTAAACAATATTTTCAAAATACACTTTAATGGCTTTACACTCAACATCCGTAAACCATCAATACCTAAAAAAGGCATGAAATACTTGACACGTCAAGCAAAACCACCATATTTCTGTGTTTAAATTTCTAATGCACAACTAGTATAAAACTTGTGCAACTTAGGAAACCTAAATATCAAATCTATTATATATTATTATTTTCCAAATATAAGGCAGGCTCTCATATGAAAGTATGCCCTTGGAGTCTACTATACACTGCTGCCAGTGAGGAGAACTGCACATTCTTCCACAAATCTGTTGCATGTATCCTCACAGAAAACAAAGCCTCTCTGTGGCATGAGAATCCCTCAGTCATTTAATCCAGGACAGATTTCCAAATTTGATGACCCAGAGAAGATAAAACACTATAAAAACAATGCTGTAAATGTGCATTCTCTAATTATATTTATTAAGTTACACAAAACGTAAACATCAAGACAGACTAAGCATGACTTTTTAGTGTATTACTCAATCACATAATCAATTAAAAAATTTATAGAAGCCTAATCTTTTTCTGCTATTATTTAGAGATTAAACTCAAGCTATATGTTAACTTACAGACATATTGGTTAAAAATATAAGATGAAAGTTTTCTCTTTTTAATTGTCATGTGGAAAACTAGTATTTATGGATTTATTATTCATAATGCATTAGTGTATTTTAATATGTTTTTTTCAAAATGGCTACAGTTTATTTCTCGGTATGATTTGTCCTACATTTATGATTTTGTTCCCTCAAGAATTGAAGAATGGAATAAGATCTTTACAATGGGTTTCATTCATTAAAAATAATATTGTTAACTTTTTGAAAATTAAGCTTAGGTCTTTCCAGATAGCTGAGCAGACTAAAACACGTGCTTAAAAAGACAGGGATTTGAGTTCAATCCCTTGCGTGAGTACCAGTACAGCCTCTGGGGCATGCTGAGATGGTGATTGAGACTGGGCACAGGGGTGTAATCCCAGCACCTGTAATCCCAGCACTTTGGGAGCTGAAAACAGGTGAACTTTATTTTATGGATTTCAAGTACCTACAATCTTTGGTCTGTCATCAAGTATGAAAAAGTCCTTTAAAATTTTCTCCAAATAAATCTTTTGTAACTATAATGGAACACCCATGACTGGCAAAACAAAATGAAGAAGGGGGATATAAATAAAAGATCATTGTGTGTGTGTGTGTGTGTGTGTGTGTGTGTGTGTGTGTGTGTACACACACACACACAAGATAGTTAGGATAAATATACAGCTAGTTTCTCTTAGTTAACTTAGTAGAAATGTTTATAGTAATGTTTTTTGTTTAGACAAGATACCATGTCTGCATCGTGTCCTCTGAATAACTGCTAGGGAGGCAACAATATGAAATGTATGAATTATTGCAACTGTCATAATGATCTGTTTTGAAACTGTTCAACTGCTATTTTATCTTTTTTCTCATTAAAATTAATTTAAAAAATGAATTCTGGAAGAAAAAATTACAAAACGAAACAAAAACAGGAGACTCACTATGAGTTCAGTCTACAGAGTGAGACCCTGACAGGAAAAGATCTTGGCTTTCCTGGGTCTCCTAGCAGTCCATCTGTTGAGACCTCGTTCTTCAGTGTGGCAGCTCTGGGCCACAGGGTGTCACAAAGCAAGCCAGGCTCAGACACAGAGCCTGCACGTGTAGGGCCAAGCCTTCTTTGAAAGGGTGAGCTGGAAACTCTCACCAGAATCATACACTTTATGAGCGCAAAGTTTAACGGAAAAAAAAAAAAATCAGTAATTCTGCTTTCACAGAAAGCTGCTAGCTTTCCTATGTTGTGCCCTGAGATGAATGAAGAAGGAAAATAAATAACACTATCCTTTAATTAGAAGGAATAAGAAAAAATGAAGTCTCAATGACAGTACAAATGAAAATATGTCACTATGGTTATTTCTACATAGATGTAAAATGAACTACTACTGAGAAAAGTGAGCAGCTTTGCCAAAACTATGATGACACTTCACAGAATAGACACATATGTAGAAGAAACAGAACATTGCTGTAGACCTATACTTGAGAAGATTAAATCAGTAAAAGAAAACCTCCCAACAAAAAAAGTCTATGACCAGATATCTTTATTTCTGAATTTTTCCAAACATTTAAAGAATAACCCCTGACAACTCTCCAACTGTTGTAAAAACTGAAACATTTTCAAACTCGTTCTGTGAAATCAACATTAGTCTGATACTAAGTTCAGACAAAAATACAGGCAAAAATTTACAGACCAATATTCCTAATGAGCAAACAATCAGCAAATGAAGAGTATTGCCTTCCCCATGACCCTGGGCTCACTGAACCAGCCACTGAAGCTGGGCATGAGGGCACATGCTTGTAATCCCAGTGCTGCGAAGGTTGACATGGATCACTATGAGTCTGATACGTGTAGTCAATCCTGTATAAAATAAAGAAATTAATAATGATAATGATGATGATGATGATGAACAGTAAATCATGTAATAACTCAGACAAAATAATGACTCAGACAAAATATTCAACACCCAAAGTTAAAAGAGAGAAAGGTTTATCTAGTTCACAGTTTACATAATTGCCTGGCCCCAAGGCAGGGTGGCATGGCAGAGGAGATCCTGTTCATGTCAGTGGAAGACAGCAAAAGGAAAAGAGCCAGAGAGAGAGAGAGAGAGAGAGAGAGAGAGAGAGAGAGAGAGAGAACAACAAAACTCTTTTTATCTCCTTCTTGCATACGCAAGTATGTGGGCAAGTTGTCCTCAGGCAGGTGTAGCACTCACACCCAGAATCTCAGGTTTACCCAATGAATCATTTATAAACTCTAGATTCAGTCGCCTCTGAGAAGCACACACCCAATGACCCCATGAGGCATTGGGGGAACACACACACACACGTAAAATGTAACTGTTTCCAATGCAATATTTCTGTTCTGATCTTCATAATTTCCTGTGCTATTGGACCCAGCAATTCCTCTTCTTGCTGTCCTCCCTAAAGAATTTCAAGCATTATATGACAGAGATACGTGCATATGCAGGATATTTTATAATGTCTAAATCTTTTGTTCAACTTTCCATCAACTTATGAATGGAGAAAGAAGTGATATTTTCATGTAATGGAGAGCTACCCTGCCATAAAGAAGGATAAGCTTGACACATTTGTAAGGAGTTTAGCTTTGAGATCACACTCTTCAGGTAAGCAAGCTGGACACACCTAGGTAAATATCATATGCTTTCTATGGTGTGAGGAAGCAGAATTATAAATAAGGACTAAAATGAATAAAGCAATATTGTGATATAGAAAGAAAATTTTCAACTGTGATGGCGAAATAGGGCTATGGAAGGCAAAAGGAAAGAAGACAAAAGAAAAAATAAAATAAAGAACAATGGAAATAAAGCTTTTACAATTAAGGATGTTTAGAGAGATTAAAGAGTTTACAGCGCATGTCATATCCAAGTACAAATTCCCTAACATGAATGTGTTTATTAGGTATAATCTAAAATGTACCAATAAAATTAGTTTATCAAAATATTACAGAAATAAAATCAACACACAAATATCAAACCATTCTATGCAATAATGAAAGCTCCAAGTAAAATTTATGAAAAATATGTCAGTTACAACACCTCTTCCAAATCGAGATGGCACAACAAAATACAGTGATTATTTCAGGAGCACGGGTTTGTATCTGCTTGTTCATAGAAACTCAAGAACAATGCATCAGCATGTGTTCTGGTAAAGGCTTCCTCACTGATCTTCACATAGGAGGAGGAGGAGGAGGAGCAGGAGCAACAGGAGCAGGAGAAGCAGGAGCAGGAGCAGGAAGAGGATGTAAAAGAAGGAGATAAAAAGAGGTTCTCTATCTCCAGCTCTCCCTCTCCTTCTCCCTCTCCCTCTCCCTCTCCCTCTCCCTCTCCCTCTTCCTCTCCCTCTCCCTCCCTCTCCCTCCCCCCCTCTGGCTGCTGTTACTGTCTTCCACTAACATGAACAAGAGCTCCTCTGCCATGCCATCCTGCTTTGGGGCCAGGCAATTATGGGCTAAAATATTTATAAACTGTGAACTGGACAAACCTTTCTCTCTTTTAACTTTGGGTGTTGAATATGTAGTCCAAGTCATTACATTTTTTTAATTATTTTTATTTACTATTATTATTATCATTATCATCAACATCATCATCATTATTGTCATTAATTTCTTTATTTTTTTAATTTTTTATTACTTTTAACAAGAAAAAAAATGTAACAGTTTCAAAACACATTAGTGGTACATAATGTTGTCTTGTAATAGTTATTCAGAGCACAGGATGCAAATATGACAATTTTTCCAATAATTCTTGGCACAAAAATTTCTTCTCATTGAACTAAGAGAAAGTAGTTGTCTACATAGTCCAATATTCCATAATTTCAATGTGTTACTGGAAGAACAGGCAATATCAGAAGCTGTTGATTTAAGCCTTTTACACCTCATTGTACTAATCTACCTTTACTTTTTATGCCTCATGGTTAAACTTTACTTCTGGGTGGTTAAGGGTAAGTTTAAGCAAGATCTATATAGAAAAACATGTAATTATTTATCTCCCAAGGTCAGGCTAATCCTCTCAGGATTTACTTTGGAACCGTGTGCAATGCTTTATGGAACTGTTGTCAGTGTCAGCCATCTGGATGAATTATGGTCTTTGCTTGACCAGTTTGCTCTCTGTGAAAGCCTGAGAGAATGTTTTCTCCCAAGGTGACTCTCCTTAGGCACACTATACATCATCAATCCTAGGCACACTATACATCATCAATCCCTTTCCTTTATGGCCCCATAAAAAGCTTTTTCACACTGAGGATAGAAATGCTTGGAATGCCTGTCACTCTGGACTTTTAGATGTGTGCTGCTTCTAATGTCATTTCAGTTATTGCTATACTCTCTCTCAAGTCAATGTCTGTCTTACAAAAAAACAAAAAGAATATTACAAGAGAGTAACAGACAATGAAAAATGCCTTAGCATTGACCAGCTACAGTTTTTTTATATACTTAGATTTCTAAATTTCTGTGTAAAAATGTGTAACTGCTTTATCTCATTCTATAGAGATTTATTAGAATATCAATGATTGATGGAAAATACCAATTCCAAGTTAAGTCTAAGATGTTTGATATTTAGAAAGACAGTGATTTTAAGCTCAAGTACCTATGTTATGGAGTAATAGTATGACCAAGCTTCTCTTCTGGAGAGTTCAGAACTTAAGTTTATAGACCAAAAAATAAGAGAAAAAGAAGGGCTGTAAGAATAGCCAATATTTTGACCCTACCTCTTCAAGATCAGTGAGGGCTCAGGACATAAGAGAACCTGTGCTGTAACATTCTATAACTCAGTGGTGTCCCAAATTTTCTGTTCAAGGAATTTCTTTACATTTTATAGATCTGGCTACACAGCTCATAATTGATATATTGCATAATGTTGTCTTCTTATTCAAAGAATAAGATGCAGATATTATATCTTGTGTAAACAATATTGGTAAAAACCTTTCTTTCCAATGAACTAAGAGAAAGTAGCTGTATATCTGTACTAACTATCTTGTATATACATATGTATACACAAGAGGAGGAGGAGGAGAAAGCCAAATGCGGTGTGAGGTCTTGCTGCCTCCTAAATTCTGCTGTTCTTAACACTGGTAAAACTTAAATCATCAAAGAAATGTATTCAAGTTCCAAAATCTATAACAAAATAACCAAGCAAATCTTCAACAAAAAGAAACTAAAAATAATCAATTTCTGATTCACAACTTAATCCAAATCTACAAAAACAAACATGGTAACTGCACGACAGTAGAAATATGATTAATGACATGGGATTAGGCATTCAAAAACAAAGTCTCACAACTATGGCTAAGTGATTTTCAGTAAGGTCACTAAGATTAATCAGTAAGAAAAGGGCTGTCTTGTCTACTACTCATGGTAAAACTGCAGCGGGATCATTACCTTGTTCCATTAACAACAATTAACATAAATCAAAGACCCGAATATAAGCTGGAAACTACAAAATCATTAAAAGAAAAGAAGGGTAAAATTTTTGTGACATTTAATTTGACAGTATTTTCTTGAGTATATCACCAAAGACACCAGCAGCAAAAGAAAATGAGATAAACTGTATTTCATAAACAGTTTTAGTTGCACATAAAAGGATACTATCAGTATAAAATAATACAAGTCATAGAAATGAGGACAGTGCATCAGAAAATGTGTCAGATATAAGAGTTAGATCTACAATTATAGAAAACTCTGAAATTAGGCAATTAACAAAAATAACCATATCTAAAGACAGGCAAAGCATTCAAAAACATGGATATAGATGAGCCAGGCATGTAGGCTCACAGCAGGAATTCCAGAGCTCTGAAGTCAAAAGCATCGGTATTGTCAGAGCCCAGCCTGGATAACTTGTAGAAAGTCTATAAATAAAATAGGAAAATGGGTAGAGAGGTAGCTCAACATATAGACGCAAGGTCAGTGCTTAGTACGTGAGAAGTTCGTTTTTGTTAAGTTTGATTCTCATTAGGGAAATATAAACCGAAACCACAACATTAGATACTTTCATGTTTATTAGAATTACTTTCATCAAAAAGGGCTAAAAAATGTCTAAAACCAAGAGGTGTTGACAAAGATGTGAAAAATTGTCAGCACTGTGCCTTGCTAGTGGGATATAAAAGCAGTACAGTCCCTGTGGAAAAGACATCCATCACTCAAAGAATTAAAAGCAGAATGAGTGAGTGATGTAGGAATTCCTACTTTAACTAGCATAAAAAAATTGAAATCAGGGACCTAAGGAGTTATCTGCACATTTAATTTTCATAATATAATTATTTGCAATAAACAAAAGATAGAAGCAGGTGAATGTTTAAACAAAATATGACTATATACATACAATAGAATATTATTCAGCCTTAATAACCATTACAATAACCATTTTGACAGATGCAATAGCATGGGAATCTTCAGGCTACTCTCCAGAGTATTAAGGCAGCAATAAAATTCCGGCAATTATATGACTCTACGTGATGCATTTAGGGGAGTGACTTTCATAGAGATTGAAAGGAAAATGATAGATTCCATTGCAGAATTAGGGCAAGGAAAATAAGAATTATTTTTTAATGGGGATAGAGTTTCAGTTGTGCAAGATGAAAAGAATTCTATGGAAAGACAATGGTAATGGCAGGGCAAAGTGAATGTGCTTAATGTCACTGAATTAGGATGGCGCTATTGTTGTGCATATTTTGCTATAATTACTGAAAATATTTTAAAAACTACAGAGAATTGATAGACGTATGTATCTGCAATACAAATACATTAGTGTTCCACCTATCCCTTCAGAAACACAATTTTAATGTAAATTTCAACTTATATGGCTCCCAAAAGACTTTTACACAGCAAAATTCATTTTTCTGCCCTGACAACTCTTTTATTTACTACAGCTTAAAGTATTCCTTTTGTCTAATACAGGTGCAACATTTTTCTCTGACCATGGCCACATATCTTCCACCTTACCTCTACTGTTGTATTTGTCAGCACAAAAATTCAGACACAAAATATTTGTGTTCCCCATATGTCCAATACCTCGTAATTCTAAAGATAATTCTGCACATATAGTCTGTGACCTTCTATGTAGTTCTAAAACTGATATTTTCTATGCATCATGTCAAGGGATGAAAGGTAGGCCAGATTGGGTAAGGCCTACCTCAAATTTATAACCTGAAACCATATCCTAAATGGGACTATTTGGGTCTATAATTCCATGATAAAGTTAAATGAAAGCATAATGCCATAAACATCATTAAATATACTTAATTCCTTCAGAAGAAGAGAAAGTGATAATGCACTCTTCTCTTTCCAATGACAGAAAGAGTTCGTGTGAGCTCCAAATTTCCTGGAGTTTATCCTGATCCAATATCAAAGCTTATTTTAGGCTGACCTAATGGCAGGTAAGATCTCTCCACTTGCATGAACCCACGCCCTGCCAGACACCGGAACTCTGCCTTTACCCACACACACTGAGCCACTGGGCCTGCACCCAGGTACTACCTCTCCACCTGTGCAACCCTGATCCCACCACCAGAGCTCCGAACCTGCCCACTACCCCAACCAACCAGGCTGGTGCTCAGGTAGGACCTCTTAGCCTGCGTGAACCATTGTACCACCACTGGAACTCCACTCCCATCCACAGGCTGTGACTGGTGGGAGCATAGACAGGAACACTAGGCCTGCACCCTCCCACCAACAGACCTTCTTCCTCACCCAAAGCCCAGCTCCAGCATCTGCTGTGGAACCTTGCAGCAAAATTCCCTGCAGAGAGGCTGGTGGTCAGATCCTAACAGCTTGGCCAGAAGCTGAGAATCTTACCAGAGGAGCACAAAGGGCTCGATTACAAAAGCTACACCAGAAAGAAGCTGAGAATAGCAACCAGACCCAGCAAAGCACATCTGGACAGGATCAAGACTGGTGGATCTGGACTCAAATTTCTATAGGGGAAAATGACAAGACTTCACCAAAGTGCATAGGTCACTAGTATACAAAATGACAAAGAAAAGGAGCAAGATCCAATCTGAGGTCCTGAGCCCACCCAGAACAAATACAGGAGACACTATCATGGAAAAAAATGGCAATTGAGAAGCCAAAATCTCTGAATTGGTAGCATCTGAGATAAACAGACAAGTGCAGAAATGTGTAGAGGAACTAAGATCAGAGATAACATTAAGAGATAACATCAGAAACACAAAAAGAAATGCATGAATTAATAGATTCTCAAGAGGAAAAACAACTGCAGAAAAGTACAGAAGAAATCAGACAGGAAACAACCTCTGAAGTAAAAAGAGACATCTCTAAATTAATAGCATCTAAAGTAGGTGAACAACTTCAGAAAGGAAGACAGGAGAACAGAGCAGAAATAATCTCTGAGGTAGACAAAGAAAGGATAAATATAATGAAAGACTTAAATGTTACTAAAGATGTTGATAAAAAAATTAGAAGAGAATAGAAAAATGATATATTCCCTGAATGAGCAATAGAGGAAAGACATTGCATGAAATATTTTGAAAGAGATATACAAAAAAAATCTTAATCAACAGCTGGCAACATCGTATGAACAAAAGGAAATATAAAGTTTCCGATCTTGAAGACACAGTTGCAGCTATAGAAAAGGTAAAAAAGGATTTCATAAAAACAAGTAGGATGTAGGAAAAAATAATTCAACACCTGCAAAATGATACAAAAATGAACAATGTGAGATAAATAGCAATCAATGAGGAAACAGTCAAGAAAAATGATATAAAAAGAATACGTGCAAAAGTAATAGCAGAAAATTTCCCAAATATGAGAAAACAATCAGACATCCAATAGCTGAAGCATGCAGAACTCCAAATAACATCAACCTGACTAAAAACACACCCAGACATGTAATAGTCAGGATCTCAGAAATCCAGCAGAAAAATAATATACTAAAAGCCACTAGAGATTACATTTAAAGGAAAACTCATCACAATAACAGCAGATTTCTTTTCACAAATCATGAAATCAAGAAGAGCATGGAGCAGAGGGCTTCAAGTCCTCCATGAAAACAAACTTCAGCCCAGACTGCTATACTTTCAATTCTAAGGAAATAGTGAAATACTTCCACGACAAGGAGCAACTAAAGAATTTCATGATGTCAAAGGCAACCCTACACAGAATACTAAAAAATATTTCAGAGAGGGACCAAAATGAACCAAACTCCACGAATGAAAACAGAAAGAACCCAACAATTAGGCCAACCAATTACACACAGGAGAAAAAGGGGTAAACAGTAGTAAGTAGAAGATACTTCAGTCATAAGTCAATACATTTCAGTTATAACCATCAATGTAAATGAACTCAATTCTCCAACTAAAAGAAATACACTGAAAGAGTGGATAAGGAAGCAAGCAAGCAAAAGCCAACATTATGCTGTATACAAGAAACACGCTTTATTCATAAAGAAAATTATAGGCTAAAAGTAAAAGGATGGAAAACAATACTACATGCTCCAGCACCTCAAAAAAAAAAAAAAAATAGGGGTAGCAATCCTGTTTGCAGACAGTCTAAATTTCAGACCAAGATTGACCAAACAAAATAAAGAAGGCCACTGTTATGGTTTATGTCTAGTTGTCCTCACAAAGCCTCATGCAATCATGGGTCAGGGACTTCTAGAGTTTGAGACTTGATTTAGGATTCATTAGGATTATGTGTTTTAGTACTGATGGCATTATGGGTCTGATTCCTTTGGGATTATGGATGTGGTCTAGGGTGGATAGGTTCAAGCAGAGAGCCTGATGTAATTTAAAGAGAGACAGAGAAACAGACTCGAGCTGTTGCTCTCTGCTCCCTTGGTTATTCTGTTTCCTCTATCGCCATTGTTGCTGTTCCTCCGTCATGAACTGTTGCTCTCTGCCATGTGTCACTCAGCCTTG
>PVJA010028937.1:0-27152 GCA_004027025.1 Myocastor coypus | reverse complement strand
CACAAGGTCAAGGTCTTGAATTCAACCCCCAGCTCAGCAAAAAAAAAAAAAAGCCCCTTCTTTAAATTACCCAACTGTGCCGGGCGTGGTGGCTCACGCCTATAATCCCAGCACTCAGGAGGCTGAGGCAGGAGGATTGGTGCGAGTTCGAGACCAGTCTGGGCTACAAAAGTGAGCTCAAGACCAGCTTCAACTGCATAGTGAGACCCTGTCTCAAAAAGACAAAAAACAAAACAAAACAAAAACAGGAGTTCCTCTCTAGAGTTTCATTATAAAAATGCTAAAAGCACAAAAAAAGTTAGAGAAATTTTAATTTTAATGTAACACTCATGGGGCCTGGCAGGATGGCTCAGTGGTCTAAAGCACCTGCTTAGAAAAGTTTCGGTGGCTACAGGGACCACGGTTCGATCCCCGGCACCACATGCTGCACAAGCCCTGCCCTCAGGGCAGGCTGAGCCGGCCATAAAAATAAATAAACAAACAAAAGTTCTGAAACAAGAAAAAAAATAATGTAACACTCATACCCAGGACCTAGATTCTGTCATTTATATTATTGTTACTACTACTACTACTGTCTTCAATCCTCTTTATTTGGTACAGGGTCTCATTTTGTATCTCGGACTCGCAGTGATCCTCCTGCTTCAACCTCCCAAATGCAGGATTGCAGGCGGGGGCCGCCAAGCCGGCTCCCACCCCAAAGCCTCCCATCCCTGTTACCATGGCAACGGCAGCATCTCCAGCCCCTGGGGTGGGAGTGGAGCTGCTCCCCGCTTCCCTGAGAACCCCCAATGCTTCCTTCTCACAGGCTCTGTAGTTCTATTCTTTGTCACGCTGTCTTGGCTGTTTCCAGGTGAGTCTCCTGCCTCCCATGTGCTGGGCTGCCCGCCTGCAGGGATCCAGCAGTACCCACCGCAGCAGGTGGCTGCCAGTTGCCATGGATACCGCAGCCCATATCAGCATCGCCCGTTCATCCTTCCCAAAGCTGGCAGCAGCGTGCATACCACAGTGTTGTCCAGGAGCCTCAGGCACTGAAATGCCCCCAGCACTATGGTGACTTTGGGTCCCAATGCGAGAAGCTGAATAGCCTGAGACTCCCTGTGTCCACTCGGCACAGGGGGAGGCTGGCAGGTGCGCCATCTTGGCTTCTGGTGTCCCTTTCCTTCATTTATCTGTATTTGGGGCTGCTTTGGGATGAGGAGGGCCTCACTAACAGACCCCCCTCCCCCGCCTCAAACTCACAGCAGGCGATACCCTGGCACCTTCTTGGCACACGCCGCATCCAGCCTTTGGGCCAGGCTTGGGCCACGTGCCTGCCATGCCAGGCTGCGGGCCGCGTGTCCGCCATGCCAGGCTGCGGGCCACGCGTCTACAACACCAGCTGTGGGTATGCTTTCTGCGGTTTCCCATCTCCCCTTGTGGCAATACCAAACTCTCTGAAATGCGGGGTGTTGCCCCAGCTCAGGGAAGGTGTGTGAGGGGGGTGCTTGGTGAAGCACAGGTCAAATCCAGCCCAGCAGAGAGGCCAGAGAGGAAGGCAGGAGTGGAGGGCTTCCAGCGGCCAGGCCCTGGGGAAGGAGCCGGGCATCAGCCCTCGGTCCATTGCCCCTGATAACTGCGCACATCCTGTTTACAGAGTTGGAGATCAATACGGCACCCCACGGCCACACCTGCGGCCCTCTGGCCGTGTTCTTGAGATCTGGGGTCACCAGGTCCATCTGCTCACCTCCCCAGGACACAACTCGGGACCCTGAGTGGAGCGGCTCCCACCTGGCGCGAGGCTCCGGACAAGTGGGGAGGGGTTGGCTACCACCCACGCCCACACCCCTCACTGTCACACAGAAGGAGGCTTTATAAGGCACCTGGGTCACAGGCACAGCAGGGCAACCTCCTTCCGGACGTCAAGAGCCGCTCCGCTCTGCAGGTGAGAGACCTGGAGGCAACCATCCCAGGCCCGGCCCATCAGGACACCAGGCCCTACCAGGGTCAGGCCAGGGCACCTGGGGCCGGGATGACAAGGACCTAGCTCTAGCACGATCTTGACCCCATCTGCAGCACTTTCCATAGACCGGCACGGCCCAAAAGATTTCCACAACCACAGCGCGGTCCCAGATCTAAAAACTGTGCCGTGGTGGCCACGAGCCGCAGGGCACCTGAGATGGAGCGAATTCTGGAGCTAGGTTTTTATCCTTTGCTGAGACCAGGTCTCCCTGAATCACCAAACTGCCCACACTGGCCTGGAACCTGAGGTCCTCCTGACTCAGCTTCAGGAGTGCTGGGATGGTGGGTGGGTTCCAGATGGTAAAGCAGTGGCTCTCATGCACGGCCTCTGGGCCTGTGTGGTCACTCAGAGCCCCTCCGTCTGCAGAAACCATGCCCCGACTGTGCCTATGCACGCTGGCTGTGATGCTGGCCCTGGCCACCCTCTCTGAGGCCTCTTGGAGACCCCGCTCCCAGCCTCAGGACACACCCTGGGACCCCATGACCAGCAGGGGCCTGCAGGGCCCAGCTCCAGCCCACCGGAGACAGCTGGGACCCCAAGGCTCCCCACAGCTCGGCACAGGTAGGTGCTGCTGGCCACACCCTCTGCTGGCCCTGCCCCTGCTCTCCGGCGGGTGTCCCAACCTTCCACTGTCTCTTGTCTCCTAGACCTGTCCAAGAAGCGGGGGCCATCGGCGGAAGAGGAGGAAGTGTATGGGTGGATGGACTTCGGCCGCCGCAGCGCCGAGGACCCAGACCAGCATCCCTAGGCTGAGCTCTGGGCTGGCGCAGCTCTGTTCTGAGGAAAATAAGAGCAAATAAACTCACTCCCACGATCACAGATTGTGTCACTGCCTGGGACAGGGAGGGGTGGCCAGGCCCAGCACCCCGAGTCCCCCCAGGAGGGGACTGGAGCCAGACAGCTGCCTGTACTCTTTTCTTCTTCTTTTTTTTTTTTTTTTTTTTGTCTTTTTGAGACAGGGTCTTGCTATGCAGTTCAGGCTGGCCTTGAGCTCACTTTTGTAGCCCAGGCTGGTCTCGAACTCGCATTGATCCTCCTGCCTCAGCCTCCCAAGTGCTAGGATTACAGGTGTGCACCACCACTCCCGGCTCTTGCCTATACTCTTTTCTTTTTGCAGCCAGCCCTGGGGATTGAACCCAAGGCCTTCGGACAGAGCCAACCCCAGCCCTTTATATTTTTCACTCTGACTCAGTGGAGATCTCCCTCAATTGCCCATTCTGGGCTCAGATTTTGCCATCCACCTGCCTCAGGCTCAAGCGTGCTGGGGTGACGGGCACACCCCACCATGCCTGAGCCAAAGCAAACTCTAAACAGACAAATCGAGCTGTGTCACACCCAGTCTTTACTTTCAAGGCTCCCCACCCGCCGGAGCTGGGGTCCTGCGGCCATGCCCAGGCTATCAGCCACCTCCTGGTTGTCCCAGCTAGGGGACATGGGGCAGGGACCACACATCCCCCATGCAGGCTCCCTGGTGCCAAAACAGGGGCCCCAGGAAAGGGCGACAGGTGGTATGGCAAACAGTTCATGAAGGTGCGTGTGGCTGTGGGACCCCAGGGGCACCCAGAGATGGGCAACTCAAGGGGGTGGCCCAGGATCCAGGCGTGTACGGTGGCTTCCATGAAGGATGGGACGTGGGTGTGTGACAGCGCACTCAGGCTGAGGTAGGAGGATCGCCACCACTCCAGGCCAGCCTGAGCCACGCAGCAATGACCGAGGACAAGGCCCAAGGGAGGGGCGACAGGAGCTCTATCCTAATGGGGCCTACAAGGGAGCTGACACCGCCAGGTTTTGAGGGAGGGGGAGAAAGCAAGTGTGGAGAAGGGAGTTGCCCTGACGACCTGCTGGCTGTGCCCCATGAGTGCACCAGGGTCACCATCACAAGACAGGGCCGCAGGAGGGCTCTGAGGAGGAGACAAGGTCCCTAGCCCGTGCTGCTCGGGCAGGGGGTACTTACCCTGCCTCACTGGCTGCACAGGAATGGGCAGGGAGCGAGGGTGGGCAGGAGGGCAGCCCAATCCACAGGCCAGTGAGGACCAGGCTACCTTTCTGCGGAGCCGGGTCCTGTCCAGGGGATCCTTTGGACCCAGCTGCCCCCGGGACCTGGCCATTGCCGGCTCAGCCTGATGACCTCAGCCCCACCCTGGGGTCTCGAGCTGCGGTGGGGTCTCTCTGGCCTCCAGAAAAGGCGTACAGGAGAGAGGTGTCTGGCTGGTCACAGTGAATGGTTCAGTCTGCAACCTGCTCAACTGCCCCAGCGGCTGTGGTGAGCAGAAGCCGTCGGGGCAGAGGACCAGATGTGTTCTATAGTCTGCTGGCCATGGTGGACAAGGGATGGGGCAGGCCAGAGAGGCTGAGCCAGGCAGGCCAGGGAGGCCAGGGAAGCTGAGCCAGGCAGGCTAGGGAGGCCAGGGAGGCCAGGGAGGCCCGGGAGGCCAGGCAGGCCAAGGAGGCTGAGCCAGACAGGCCAGGGAGGCCAGGGAGGCCAAGGAGGCCAGGGAGGCCAGGGAAGCTGAGCCAGGCAGGCCAGGCAGGCCAGGGAGGCCAGGGAGGCCAAGCAGGCCAGGCAAGCCAGGCAGGTTAGGGAAGCCAGGCAGGGCGAGGCTACCGCAGCAAAGCCGGCCGGGTCCCCGCCTCTTATCGCAAGCAAGGGGGTCACAGGTGCACCAAGCTGGATGGGGATCTGAATCTGTTTCGCCAGCTAATGCCCTCATGCTAGTGGCCTGGGCATCCTGGGATACATGGGCAGCGGCTGCTCACCAGCTGCCCACGTTTGTTCTGGTCCAGGCTACAGCACCGGGGGCCCTCGAGTGGGGAAGACCTTGACTAGGAGAAAGCAGTGCCTACGCTGAGATGGAGATGTAAGCCTGGGGACACAGGTTCTGCCAAAGGGGGACCTAAAACTATGCAAATAATATGCAAATCCCACACAAACACAGTTCCCACGAAAGGGGAGGGCCCAGAGGCTATGCAAATAAAATGCAGAACACATGCAAAATCAATACTCTAAGTAGGGCCCTACCCCTCCTGGGCTGGAGCATGCTCAGACTCAGTCCTCTGGGGCAGCTCAGGGCTGGGCCACCTGCAGTGACATTGGGGCCAGGACCAGCTCCTCCGGCCACCTGACTACAGCGAATGAGTGCCCAAGGAGGAAGAGGGAGGCCACTGTCACTGCCCGCGCTGTTTTCCTCCTCAGGCCCGGCTCCCGAGCCCGGCAGGGTTTCTCCCATCACCCACAATGAACTCAGGACCCTGGCAGCTCAGGGGTCTTCCTTTGTTTCTTCATTTTTTATTTGGAACCCAGATCTCCATGTCCCTCTGTTGCCCAGGCTGGGCTGGAACTTGAGACCCTCCTGTCTCAGCCTCCCTCGTAGCTGTGCCTGGCCACACTTGGCCGAAATTCTCTTTAAGTTTCTCTGCTGCTCCTGCTCCCCTTCCTCTGTGTCCCAGGCTGAGGCCTTGACCCCTCTTCTCAGCTCCTGGTACCGACCCATGCACACATGTACCTTCACCCGGGTCTGGGCTTACAGAGATCAGCCTGGACGGCTTAGTAAAAACCCAGTCTCCAAGCGGGTGAAAGGGCGGCGGTTCAGCGGAGGCAGCGCCCGTCACAGGTCGGGCTTCTGGAGTGATCACGCGGAGGGACCCGGCCTGCAGTGCTTGTGGGCGCCAGGCCTCAGGGGTCGACCCAGCAGGCGGTGACGGAAAGCGGGGAGCGGGTGACGCGCCACGCTCCTGCCCAGCCACCAGGGGGCAGCGCCGCCGCAGGCCGCCCCATCTGCAGGCACCGAGCGCCCCGGGCCCACAGTCGCCGGCACGGCGCCGCCAGCAGCAGGGCTCCAAGGCCCTGGCCGCTCCTATCCGCGCGGGTCTCGAACTGGCAGAGCAACAGGTGAGCGCCGCCACGTGCAAGCCGGGCCCCCACTTCTCCCTCCGCACCGGCCCTACACACCCACCCGCCCCGGCGCCCCCTGGGCTCGAGGTGGGCGGGGACAGAGGCGCTCGGCGCTGCCTCCCTGCATCTCGGCGGGCCTTTGGCCCGCGTGACGACGACGACGGCTCACTGGCTTTTTAGACCAAAGCAGGGGTCCCATACGTATTTGTGGAGCAAGAGCTGGGCGTGGTGGACACACTTGTCGCCACAGTACTCAGGAGACTGGTGCAGGAGGATCCCGAACTGGAGCCCAGCCTAGGCCACTAAGGCCTCGCCTCTGATAAAATGGAAGGCAGAGGAGCAGCTCAGGGCAAGCCCAGGCGCCCTCGTCCCACAGCCAATGCCTCGGAGGACCTGTGTCCCTGTCGGGACCTGCACCTCCACGGGCAGAGGCAGCGCCCGGGTATCCCTCCACGCTTCCTCCGCCTTGCCTCACTTCACTCCATCAGCTGTGGCTACCTCGCGCAGTCCCTGCCACTCCCGCCCGTGGGCATCTCGAGGCCAGCACTGGACTGTCTCACGGGACCCACTCCAAATATTCGGGATGGGAAGGAATAGTTTGGCGGATTCAAGCACCAGCAAGCAGGCTCAGGGGCCGGGAGCTCCATCCTCGGGCCTACCAGGCCCGCCCCGCCCTCTGGGCGCACGGAGATGGTAATTGGGACAGGGCGTGGGGGCCAGCGCCTGTAATCCCAGCTCTTGGCAGGCCGTAAACAGGAGGATCAATACAAGCCTCATCTAGTAGCGACACCCTGAACACCCTGTAGACCCTTCCCTAAAGTAAAAAATAAGGGCCCAGCAGGATGGCTCAGTGGTCTAAAGCGCCTACTTAGGAAAGCTTGGGTGGCTGCAGGGACCGCGGTTCGATCCCTGGCACCGCAAGCTGAGCCAGCCATGAAAATAAACAAAAGTTCTGAAACAATAAAAAATAAGTAATTTTTTTAAAAACTAAAAATATTCTAGGGACTTTGAGAGCACCATGCTGAGCTAGATAAATATGAGGTTTCAAGCATAGGCAGCAAAATAAAGAATACTAAAGGTAGTTAGGTAGGACTTGAACTCATGAACCTCCTGCCTCAGCCTCCTTAGAGCCGGGACTAAGTGAGGTCTCTAACCCCACTGCAGGGCCTTCAGGTAGGTGTCCTTTGAATTATCAACAGCCCTGCAGCTGCCCTGTCCCAGGACTTCCAGAAAAAGCTCCCTCTGGGATGCTCCTTAGGGCAGCACCAGGATTGCTCCCGCCCACTTCCTCTTCCTGCGGTTTAGGTGGAGGCTGGGTCTGGGGCTGTAGGGCTACCTCTGGTTCCCACACTTCAGACCGCATGGCCCACAGCTGAGGAACCCCACAGGGGCCTCTACCTGTAGGTTGTCCCAAGGATGCAGAGCCGAAGGCCAGCCCGGGGAGAACACGAAGAGCGCCGGCCCAGCTGCTCCAGAGGCTGAAGCAGGCAGATGTAAGCCCAGCCTGGGCAACCCGAGCGGGGAGGCCAGGGCGTTTCCCCACCCAGTGGGGGTCCCCAGCCCTTCCCTCAGGGGTCAGGGACAGGCGAGACCCAGGGCCTCAAGCCCCTGGAGTCTGGTGAGGGCCGTGGGCCGTGGGGCCTCCTGGGGCCACAGCTTGCACTGACACACGGGGGTGGGGGGTGAGTGCTCAGGGACCCCTGCCCAGCTGTGTGACCCGAGACACCAGGTGGCCAGTCCCAGGGATTCTGCCTGGGCCTGCACCCTCGGGGACGGTGGCTTCGCCCCAGCACCCAGGAGGCTAGCCTCAGAAGTGAGCCGGGCAGCCAGGCGAGCTCAGGCCCACTTGTCATGGGGAGTGCTGCAAGACTGCTCTGTGTTCAAGGCCAGCCTGGCCTATACAGCAAGACTCTTGTCTCAAAAACAAAGAAAAGGCAAAGCCCAGCCTGCCCAGGGGCCCAGCGACTCTGCAGCAGGCTTTCCCAGGGCTCCTGGCCACTCAGGTAGAAACGTGATGTTTACATAAGGCCTCTCACTCTGTGGCCCCGGCTGGCCTTGAGCTCTCAGTCACCCTCCTGCCTCAGTCTCCTGAGTGCTGGGATGACAGGTGTGGACTATACCCCCCTCTGAGGCCCCCGGTCACCTCCTGCCAGCTTGGGGACGCTGGGGTCCTCCCCAGCAGGCTGCTGCGCCCCGCCCCACCCCTTAGCTCCAGCTCCACTCAAGTGTGAGTTTTATTTACTTTGCTTTGGTTGATACAAAACCCCACCAAGAACCAAAGGCATGAAGCGATGATAAGAAACCCCTGCCGGGGCCCGGCCTCCACCGCAGGCAAGAGATGGGGCCCACAGCCGGGGGGACAGGAAGCCCCTCACCGCACACCAGAGGGACAGCAAGAGCACTGCTGGGCCCGCGTGCTGGGAGCTCCCAGGTCCTGAGCTTCCAGCGGGGCTTGGGGTTCTGGGGTCCCGGCCTGGGCAAGAGGCCTGGCGCTCTGAGCAGTGAGGGGGGCTGGGAGGACCCAGCACCTGGGAAGGGGGCAGTGCCGTGTGCAGGGTCTAAAGCTTCAGCGGCCTGGGCCACCAAGGGACCCTAGGGACCTTGGGGTACAGTGGGGAACACGGCCCACTCCGCTCAGGCACTTTTCGGCTCACTGGTGTTCCCGTCACCCCAGGACCAAGCCACTCCCAGAAGACCCGGTCTCCCACCCCAAGCAAGGCCCCTGGGGGAGGCACCCCAACAGTTCCCACAGCACCCTAGGAAGCAGCCGGTCAGAGCCAGGGCTCGGCAGTGGCCCTAGGCCAGCATGTGGTCCGAGGTGGGATACGGGGGCCGCAGGCCGTCACTGTAGGGCAGGTCCATGGGGTAGTCGCCATCCATGTCCAGGTGGTCCAGGGCGTCCAGAGGGACGTCACCTGGGTACACGGGGCGGTAGGTGGCGTCCAGGTCTGTGGACAAAGAGGCAGCGGAACCTCAGTCTCCCGCTCTACTGCTCCCCCCAAGTCCCCAGCCCAAACCTAATACGGGTGCAGGGGGACGGAGCGGTGGCCCCCATGCTGCCGCCCCCCCCCCCCCCCCCCCCCCCCCCCCCCCCCCCCCCCCCCCCCCCCCCCCCCCGGCACACCGCTGCAGGCACTCACCATCAGCATAGGGCTCGTTGATGGGGATCATGCTCTGGGCCTGTGGGGACAAAGGACACAGCATGGGGCTTAGAACTGGGGTGGCCAGGCACAGTGATGCACGGCCTATAGCCCCAGCACCAGGGAGGCTGAGGCAGGAGGATCACTGGGAGTTCAAGGCCAGCCTGAGCTACATAGGCAGAACTTATCTCAAACACAAAACACACCACCAGGCACTCCTGTAAGCTACTGCTATACATTCACGTGGGCGAAAGAAACGGCCACTTTTGCAGGTCAAGGACAGACCTACACGCAGCTCAGCTTGCTACGTCCTCTGCAGGCAAACCGCCACACACAACTGACCCCACAAGGAAAGTCAGTGGCCCGCAACAGGACAGAGGCCTTCCTGCAACAGCCGAGCAAGAAAACCTTGCTGGAGCAGTGCACAAACCAGCAACCCGCCAGGGCACCCGCCCCGAGCGCTCACCGCCTCCCAGGCAGCCGGGTCGTGCTTGAAGAGGGAGTTGGTCAGCTCCACAGACACACGCTTGCGGTAGTCGGGGTTCTTGTCCTCGGAGATGCGGAATAGGACCGCGGCGGCGTAGGTGGCTGTGTGGAGAGTGAAGCGGTCAGGCGTGGGACCTGGCGCCTCCCCTGCCCTCCTGCGGGCTCGGCCCGGGGCTCACCAGTTCCCTCGTTGCGCGAGTGCAGCAGCTCCATGAGCGGCGCCGAGGCCCCCTCCGCGTCGATGGCGTCGGCTGCCTCCTTGTCCTGGGCCAGCTCGCACAGCACGCCGGCCGCCACGCGCTGGATGTTCTCCACGGAGGAGTAAAGCAGCTGCGGGGGCGGGGCGGGGCGGGGCGGGGCGGGGTGAGGCTGGGGCCAGGCGTGGCCCCTGCTTCCCCTGCAGTTCCAGGGCTCCCTCGCCTGTCATCCCGCGGGGGGTGGGGCGGCTGGGGGTGCTGGGCAGCAAGATGCTCTGGGGTTTGAGCTCCACCTGGGTGACTTGAGGCCTGGGGGACTGAGTGCCTCAAAATAAAAACGGGGTAAGGACACACTCTGACGTAGGATCGGGGCTCGATCCCCAATTCCTCGAGGGGAAAAGTCCGCACTGCAGAGCTTGCAGCCTAACGGGACAAGCAGGGTGATGCCACATACGGTCTTCTTGCTCGCCACTTCGGCACGGGGAGATGGCTCTCCCTGAGGCGCGCCTCCCTGCCTCCACCTCCCTGGGCCTCCACAGTTCGCTTCTGCCCACGCCTAGGCCTCGCTCCAGGCACAGCGGCTTTCCTGCCTCAGCCCTCCAAGTGCTGGGGTGACAGGTATGTGCCACCACCCCCCCCCCTGCTCCCCGCCAGGCTCAGGTACTTATTATACCCTCAGCCTGTGTCTAATATCTGCACAATTTCGACCTCGTTTCTTGCTTATCTGCTGTTCTTGGTTTAGATTTTTTGAGACAGGCTCTTGCTATGCAGTTCAGGCTAGCCTTGAACTATTTAGCCCAGGCTGATTTCGAACTTTCAGCCATCCTCCTGCCTCAGCCTCCCGAGTGCTGGGGTGGCCATGCCCCACACAGTTATAGTTTCTTTCTCCCTTTCTTTCTTTCTTTTTTTTTTTTTTTTTTTTTTTTTTTTTTTTTTTTTTTTTTTTTGTCTTTTTGAGTCAGGGTCTTGTTATGCAGTTCAGGCTGGCCTTGAGCTCACTTTTGTAGCCCAGGCTGGTCTCGAACTCGCACCAATCCTCCTGCCTCAGCCTCCCAAGTGCTGGGATTACAGGCGTGAGCCACCACGCCCGGCACTCTCCCTTTCTTTCTTTCTTTCTTTCCTTCCTTCTTTCTCTTTCTTTTCTTCAGTACTGGGGATTGAACTCAGGACCTTGTGCTTGCCAGGCACTCTACCGAGTGTCTCCCTGGCCCCCCACATAGTTGCTTCTGACACAAGAAGACTAGGATTCAAATGTCTGCCACGGAATCTCCGCGCCCCCCCCACCCCCACCCCGTGGTGTGCTCCTGAACTCGGAAAGCCAAGCTCACCTGAGGGGGCTCCTCTGCTCCCAGACCCCGATTCCCAGGCCCAGCCTGCCCTGCTGACCAGCCTACCCCTTCCCCTTAGCACCTGTACCTGCACAAAGAGTGGGATGGTGTTGAGGCGGAAGATCTCCATGCGGCTCATGGGGTCCCGGGCCAGGATGTGCAGGGCCCCGGTGCAGCCCTCCACGATCTCCTCCATCCGCACGCCATCCTGCACCATGGGAGGGGGCAGGGATGGGACCACGTCACGGGCGCCCGGAGCCACCTCCTCCCCTCACCAAGCCCTGCGGATGGGGTGCCTGGACCTCACCGTGTAGGGCTGCTGAGTGCCCGCAGCCACGTGGCGCTGGGCATCCTGGTGCGCCTTGACCAGCAGCTGCACCAGGCGCGGGATGACAGCCGCCTCCTGCAGCGGTGCATGGTTGGCGGGGCACAGGGCCAGGTTCCGGATCAGCCCGATGGTGGCCTGCAAGAAGCCCCTCTGTGTCACCTGTGCCATCCCTGGAGAGGCCCAGGGAGCAGGGCCACCTGCGTCCTCAGGCAGATGCCAGCTGGTAACACCACAGCAGACCAAGCTGCAGAACAACCCCACTCCACCCCACCCGGACAGCACGGTCGGCTGATGCTCCAGGCTCTGAGTCCCACCCATCTTTGCCCAAGGTGACCCCGAGCCCTGTCGGGTAACACCTGGTCCCCCAAGGACAGCTTGGGGTACCATCCCTTTTCTCCTCTGACACTCAAGCTGCAGTCTGCCGGGAGCTGGACGTGCTCGGCACACCTGTCACCCCACCAGGAGAGGCTGGGGCAGGAGGAATGCCAAGCTGACCAGGCCGATTTAACAAAATGGGTCTCAAAACAAAATCTAAAGAGGGCCGGGGCCCGGCTGGGTGGGGAAGCACTCGCCCGGCTGGCGTGCAGGGCTAGGTCCCACCTCATGGTTAGGAAAAACGAGGCGACACCAGGGCGTGGACACAGCAGACGGCACATTCCCGAAACTTGCCGCGGTCATCTGGCTGTCCCTGCCCTGCCCCTGCGGCAGGAGCCAAGCTCCCAGGCCAGTCACATGCTGCTGTATTCTCCCGACAGCTTCCTTTTTTTTTCTTTTTTTTTTTTTTAATTGTTTTTTATTTATTATTATTATTTTTTCTTATTTCAGAACCCTTGTTTGTTTATTCACTCATTTTTATGGCTGGCTCAGCCTGCCCCAAGGGCAGGGCTGGCGCAGCAAGTGGTGCCAGGGATTGAACCATGGTCCCTGAAGCCGCCCAAGCTTCCCAAGTAGGCACTTTAGACCACTGAGCCATCCCGCTGGGCCCCTTTTTTGAGACAGGGTCTCGTTATGCAGTTGAGGCTGGCCTTGAGCTCATTTTTGTAGCCCAGGCTGGTCTTGAACTCGCACCAATCCTCCTGCCTCAACCTCCCGAGTGCTGGGATCACAGGCGTGCGCCACCACGCCCGGCTTTTCTTTTTTTTTTTTTCCTTTGTCTTTAATTCTGTGGGGCTGGGGTCGGCAGCCAGGGCAGCACACATGCCAGGTGGGTGCCCCCACCACACTACAACCCAGGGCCTTAAGCTTCCGGGGCTGCACCTGAGGAGCTAGTGATCCTCCTGCCTCAGCCTCCCCTGAGGGCTGGGATGGCAGGCAAGCCGCAACACGCACTCTAGCCAGTACCATTCTCATCTGTACCGACCGACGTGCTGCGCAAACCCCAGCCACCAGAGGTAGCCCAGGGGCTCCGGCTCCCAGGAAGTCCCAGCTGCCCGGGCCCCTTCTTGCTCCTCTCAGCGGGCGCCGCCCCACCCCCACTGGGGCCCACCTTGACCAGTGGCCACTGGCTGGGCTGGTTCAGCAGCTTCACGATGCCCGGGATGCCATAGTTGAGGCGCACAGAGTTCTGCGCCATCTCGGCCTCGGGGTGGCGGCTGGTGAGGTGGCGCAGGGCGCAGACAGCCGGCTCCGTGATGTCGTCCTTGTCGCCGGCACGCAAGATGGCATGGATCAGGGCCTCCACACCGCTGTTCTGCGTCACCAGCGTCTTGTTCTTGCTGTTATTGCAGGTCAGGTTGGAGAGCGTGCCCGTGGCACAGGTGAGGACGTTCACGTCGTCCACGCCCAGCTGGTTCACCAGGGTCTTCAGCACACTCTCCAGGCCCTCCTGGGGATAGGAAGACTAGATGGGCATGGGTGGGGACAAGGGCTGCCTTGGGGCCAGCAACGTCCCTGCCCTCTCAGCACAGGGGATGGAGCCTAGGGCTTTCACACTGAGCAACTCCCTCAGTCCTCCACCAGTTTTTACACCGCACTTCCTCTGCCCCAGGCCAGATCCGCTTCCACAAAAACCCCTAACGCAGGAGAAGCTTGAAGTCTCCCAGCCTTGAGGACCACCCTGTAAGTTGGAATCCTGAGGAACAGGATGCACCGTCTACCTTTGGGGCCTGAGGCCAGGACCCACGTGGGCCCATCCTGAGTCCTTTGTGGCTCAAAAGCTATGCCAGGGCTCAGGACACAGAGGCTGGCCAGAAGAGCCCAAGCCTCGGCCCAAAGGACCAAGGTCCGCTTGGGCCCCAGCCTGCGCCCAGCCTGGGCCCCACTCGCCTGCTTGGTGGCTACGTCCGAGAGGTTGCGCAGCGTCCAGAGACAGTTCTGCACCAGGCGCGGGCTGCTGCTGCTCAGGTGCTTGCCGAGCGCCTGCACCCCGCCTGGTGGGGACAAGGGGTTCAGCTCGGCCTGGGGGCTGCCAACCGCCCCCTCCCCGCTGCCACCAGGGCGCCTGGCCCGCCCACCCGCGGCCCTCACCGGCCTCCACGATGGCGGGCTTGTTGCTGGGACACACGGACAGCACCTTGAGCACCCGGCTGGTGGTCCACAGCAGCTTCTCGTAGCTGTAGTTGCGCATGATTTGCACCAAGGCCTGGGGGCCCCCGTTGGCCAGGATGATTAGCTGCAGGGCACGGGGACAGGCAGAGGTCGGCTGTGGAGAACTGAGCCTCGAGAGCCCCCCTGGGGGTGCTGGCGGCCTCCACCTGAGCCACAGTCGGAAGTGCCTCGCTATACAGCCCAGGCCGGCCTCCAACTGTAGCGCTCCTTCTGTTTTAGCCTTCCAAGTGCTGCCACGACAGGCGTGAGCCGCCACAAGCAGCTCCCTTTAGAGCTTCCAAAAAGAACAAATGGCCCCGGCCACAGGAGTGCCTCAGTGGACTGGCCCAGGGCCCTGAATGGTTTTGGCCACCAAGGACAGCAACTAACCCCAGTTAGAAAGGCTGATGTCCACGGTGCCTACTACAGTTTAGTTTATAAAGGGTGTTGTAACAGCTGGGCAGGGCGTGCACGGGGCGCGGGGAGGCTGGAGCAAGAGGATCTCAACTCCAAGGCCAGTTAGTGAGGCCCTGTCTCAGAGTGAAACACAAAAAAGGCTGGGATGTGGCTGAGCCCGAAGCCCGGCCTCCAGCAGAGGGAGGCAGCCCGTGAAGGTGTGGCGTGTCTTGGCATGGCGTGGCCAGGCCAGGCTGCCCGACCCACCTTGCTCTCCTGGTTGCCATAAGCCAGGAGCTGCAGGCAGTCGGTGGTGATGGCCAGGAACTTGGGGTTGTTCTTGTTAAGCAGAGGCACCATCTTCTGCAGCCCGTCGGCCAGGCGCACGGCCATCTTGGCGCCCTCCTGGTAGAGCAGCAGGTTGTGCAGGGTGGTGATGGCGTAGAACAGCACTGACTCCACGGGGGAGCTGCAGGCGGGCGGTGGGGAAGCGTCAGGCCTGGCCCATGGTTTCGTCCCAGAACCACGGACAATAGAGTCAGGCAGCGGGAGTGCACCCTGTGGGGCACGGGACCAGTGCTCTGCTGCATACCTGTCATCCTAGTACCCAGGGGGCTGAGGTGGGACAGCACCTGAGGACCCAGGGCCAACCTCAGCTCAAAAAGGAAGAAAACGGGGCTGCAGAGATAGCTCAGTAGAATAAGCGCTTTCCTGGCAAGCTCAAGGGCCTGAGTTCAATCCCCAGTTCCCAGAAAAAGGAAGAAAAGAACTGGGGATATAGCTCAGTAGCACAGCACCTATCTGGCAGGTGCAAGGTCGTGAGTTCGATTCCAGATACAAAACAAACCAACAAACCCCCCAAAAAGGAGAAAGAACTAGGGAAATAGGTCAGTAGCTTGAGCGCCTGCCTGGCAAGCACAAGGTCCTGAGTTCAACCCCTTGTACCTCAACCCAATAAAGAGAAAAACAAAAATTGCTCCAACAGGAAAGCAGCGGACGGCTTTCCTTGCCTGCTGATTTCTGCATGTTCTGTTTTGTTTGGTACGGAGGATTGAACTTGGGACCTTGCGCTTGCCAGGCAGGTGCCTGTGCCACTGAGCTGCCAGCCCGGCCCCCACTTCTACTCTGCCTCTACTGCGCCCTCACAGCACCACGCCTGTGAGCCACCCCGCCCGCTGGGGCACTCACCGATCACCGCCAGCCCCGGGCCAGAGCGGCCCCTGCCAGCACTCCCTCACCTTCTCCTCATGGGCAAGTTTGCTCTTTGCATTTTCTTTTTGGCAGGACCAGGGATTAAGCTCAGGACCCTGCGCTTGCCGGGCAAGGGCTTACCCCACCGAGTCACCTCCCCGGCCCCTGCTCTTTGTATTTGTTGTGTGTGTATTTTTTTTCCTGACACAAGATCTCACTAAGTCACAACGTTACCCGGACTGCATAGTCCAGGCTGGCCTCCACCTTGCACTCCTCCTGCCTCAGCCTCCTAGGGTGCTGGGACTCCAGGGGCGGGAGTCCACACTGACTTACGCACACCTTAACAGCTGGAACACACCAAGGGTATCGCCCTCTGTTCATCTAACCTTATACCACAGCCGGTCCTGGTGGCGCACACCTGTCGTCCCAGCAGCACTCAGGAGGCTGAGGCAGGAGGAGCTTCACCACTGAGGCCAGCTTAGGCCACGTAGTGAGCTCCCCAGCAGCCTGAACTGTATAGCCCAACACTGTCTCAAAACAAAACCTTACAGCTTTGTACGTTTTTAGGAATGTTCCCATAGTGTTATTCCTACTATCATTATTTTTGTGGTACTGGGGATTGAACTCAGGACACAAGTGCTTATTCTACTGAGCTATTTCCCCGGGCTCAGTAGTGTTACTGTGAACGGTTGCCATTCCTACTTTTGGCATTTTTTGAAGATGTCTCACTGTCTAGCCCAGGCTAGCCTGGAACCCACTAAGTAGCACAAGCTGGCCTCAAGCCACTGAGGGCTGATCCTTCAGAGCTTTCAAAGGTGACAGCAGCAGGCTGTAACACAGGTTTGCCATCACTATCCTCCAGGGGATCCTGGCTCAGCCTCCTCCCGCGTGCTGGGGTTACAAGCAGGCACCCCCACGCCCTGCTTGCTGGACGTTTAAAAGCAACATTGGGGTCCCCTGAACCCAACTACACGCTTGCATCGGGACATCCAGCACCCCCTCCTAGGGAGGCAGGCCCTGCACTCCTCGCCTGAGTTCCCTGAGACACCCGGAGTCCCAGGCAGCACCTGAGCATGCGGACCAGGGCAGGGATGCCACCCGACTTAAAGATGGCCAGCAGTCCCTCGCGGTGGTGCGACAGGTTGTGCAGGATGCTGGTGGTACAGCGCGCCGTGTCCAGGTCACTGGTGTTCTGCATGGTGCGTACCACGGCAGCCACGAGCTGTGGGGACCCCATGAGGGCACGGCGCGAGGCCTCCTTCTTGGACAGCTGGTTCACAATCATAGCTGCCTTGGTCACCACCACCTGCAGGGCAAGGACAGGAGTTCAGACGGACCCTGGCCTGATGGCACTGCGCCTGGGGGCCCAGGTCACGGCCGCTCTCCCCGGAGTCCCACGGACCGGGTCCTCGTCATTGAGCAGCTTGGTGAGCTCTGGCAGCGCCCGCGTGGCCAGCTCGGCGTCGTCCTGGTAGTTGATGAGGTGCACAATGGCAGACTTGAGCAGCTGGGAGGGCTCGGCCAGGCGCTGCAGGTTGGTGGCCTGGCCGTCCACCTGCGTGGCCAGCAGCAAGGAGCTGTCCTCGCTGTTCACACCTGGACACATGGCCTCCCGCACACGCTTGGCCCTGGCTGTGGTGGACATCTGGTAGTCCAGGTCACCTGCGAGTAGTAGAGGCAGAGAACTTGGTATGGGACCCGGGCAGGATGTTACACAGACACACAGCCCCCACGGCCTGTGACCAAAGCTGGGCATAGGGCACCACCCAGCCACACAGGGGACCACCACTCAGCAGTCCCACCTGGAATGGGACACCTACCCGTTCTGTCCCACAGAGTTGTTATCAGCGCTATTGTAAAGTTGTATTTATTTATGTCTTTGTAAGACAGACCTGCTATGCACTCTAGGCTAGCCTTGAGCTCACTGTGTGGTCCACGGGACCTTGGAGGGATTCCCCTGCCTCAGCCTCCCAAGTGCTAGAATTACAGGCATGCACCACCATGCCAGGTTTTCTTATGATAATTAAATATCACATGGCAGTTGTCACCTGCTCTCAGAAGTAGAGTCAGGCCTGGTGGCGGGCATTCACCTGTAATCCCAGCACTCTGGGAGGCAGAGGCAGCAGAATCAGTTTGAGTCCCACCTGGACATCTTTGCCGTGTAGTGAAATCTGGTGTCAGAGTAAAAATTTTAAAAAGGCTGGGACGCGTTGGAGCTCAGTGCCAAGGCTCTGAGCTCAAGCCCAGTACTGGAGGTTGGGCAAGGCTTTTTTTTGTTTGTTTGTTTCGGAACTTTTTTTTTTTTTCTTGTTTCAGGACTTTTATTTTTATGGCTGGCTCAGCCTGCCCTGAGGGCAGGGCTGACGCAGCATGTGGTGCTGGAGATCGAACCGTGGTCCCTGCAGCCGCCCAAGCTTTCCTAAGCAGGCGCTTTAGACCACTGAGCCATACTGCCGGGCCCCTTTTTTCATGTATTTGGTACAGGGTCTCACTATGCAGCTCAGCCGCATAGTGATCTTCCAGTCTCAGCCTCCCGGCGGGGTCTCTATGGCAGGCTCAGCAAGCACAGGCCTACATGGTACTAGAGATCTAATCCCAGTCCCAGTGCTTGCCTAAGCAGGCACTTACTCTGCGGAGCTATCCCGCTGGCCCGAGGCTATCTTTTGAATCCCTATTATGTGTCTGTCATAATAAAACATGAGCTATGTTTTTCTGTTTTCTCGTCAAATCTGACAAGAACCAATCGCGATGAACAAGCGATCACCCTGCTTCACACAGCACAAACCCAGGTCCGCAGGCGGCTGCCTCCTCTTCCCTCGGCTGGGCCAGGGAGGGATCAGGCAGCCCCCAGGCCTCACCGCTGCCCCAAAGCACAGCCAGGCAGAGCCCCGAGGGGCCCCTGCCGGCCCCCCACGCCCTCGCCGTCCGGGGGCCCCACAGGGTGCCCAGCCCACAACAGGAGTGAGTCACCACCACGGCCCCCCACCCTGCCCTGCCGGTCCCTCAGCCCCACCTGGGCCCTGAGGCGCGCCCTGCGTGTACGTGGTGGTCTTCTTGAGCGTGTACTGGCGCCCGCAGGTCTCGTCTTCCTCCAGGACACCCTTGCTGCTGACGGAGGGCACGCAGGTGTTGGCGCCTGAGTGGATGCCCGAGTCGTAGGTGTAGGTCTGCTGCCATTCTGTCACCTTGATGGGCTGCTCGATCAGGTTCATCACCTCCATGGCTGCTGCGGTGTAGGGAAGAGCAGCAGGTCAGCTGGGCCCCAGTCTGACTGCTAGTGGTTCCCGCTCTCCACGGCTCGCTCCACCCACCACCCCAAGGGGCTGGGAATGTGGCACCCTAGTGCCTCGCCGAGCTGGCGTCTAGGGCCCCGCCCCTCGGAGGCGCTCAGGAGAGGCGGGGTGAGGCGGCGCAGGGAAGCGGTCCGACGGGTTCCTGCAAGCGGTGACACCAGGCTCCCAGGGAACCAGCCTCTCACTTTCCGGCAGGATACGCGCGCGTCGCTGGCCCTGGGCCTCCAGCTCGGGCTCAACTACTGCTTGGCGAAGGCACCATCCTGGGCGGGCACCTCGAGGTCCCGGTGGCAGAGGATTCAGCTCTGGCCTCAGACAGGTGCTCAGTCTCGGGCCTGGCTGTGGGCAACACCTGGCAAGGGCGCCCTCAGGCCGCGGCACAGGAGCGCAGGCGTCCACAGCGCTTCAGAACACAGACAAGTGAGGTGCCCAGCCAGCCACCCACTCCCCCCGCCGGCATCTCAAGCGGGGAAAGCTTGACAGGAAGGTCAGCGGGTGCCCCCGGGCCCCACCCAGGGCAGGAGCTCCTTCCCAGCGCTCCTCCGCCCTCCACCAGCTAAGACCTGCCTCTTAGGGCACTTGCTCGCCCTGCACCTGGAGGAGCAGCGAAGTCGCCAACCCTCCCCACCATGACTCAGAGTTTCGAGTTGATAAACAGAGGCTACCGCCAGATGTGCACAGCTGCTGCAGGGCAGGACCAGAGGCGGCAGCAAACCAGGCACAGAGGACGCAGAGGCAGGGAGCTCCTTCCTGCCCCTTGCCTGAGGAGTGGGTCCTAAAAACCAGCATTTACAGTGATGGAGAACCCTGGACATCCAAGCACACTGGGGTGCTGTCACTGGGAACACAGGTGCCCAGCCCTTGCAGCGCCACTCTGGGGGCCTCAGGGCACCTCCTGCCCTGACCACACCCCACCCTGAGCAGAAACATCGGCTCAAGCCCGAGGGGAGGGGGCTCCCTCGAGAAGCAGCCTCCTGGTTAGTAGGAGTCTCTGGGAGGCTGAGGCAGGAGGACGGCCAGCTCTAGGGAGCACTGCCTGCACAACGCAGGGACCAAGTGTGCGACACTGTGAGTCAAAACAAGCTGAGCAAGGGCTGGGGCTGTGCTCAACGTGAAGGCCCCAGGTTCAATCCTCAGTACCCGAAGAGCATGTGGGCACACTCGCCGGCTGGGGGACACACCTAGAACCGGGGACGTGGTGGGTGGGGGCAGTCTGGACAATGCAGCCAGAGCCCTCTGGTCTCAAAATTTAAAGTTTTAAAAGGGCTGGCATTAGCCGGGCGTGGTGGCGCACGCTTGTAATCCCAGCACTCGGGAGGCTGAGGCAGGAGGATCCATGAGAGTTCGAGACCAGCCTGGGCTACCAAAGTGAGCTCAAGCCAGCCTGAACTGCATAGTGAGACCCTGTCTCAAAAAAAGACCAAAAAAAAAAAAAGGCTGGCATGGGACTGGGCATGGTGGCACATGCCTGTAATCCCAGCAATTGGGAGGTTGAGGCAGGAGGCTCAGTGGTGTAAGTTTGAGACCAGCCTGGGCTACAAAAGGGAGCTCAAGGACCGCCTGAACTGCATAGCGAGACCTGTCTCAAAAAGACAAAAAATAAGTAAGTTAATAAGTTAATTAAAAGGGTTTGGATGCAGATGAGTTTGACAGCTCTGGGTTGAATCCCTGGGACAACTGGCACAGGATTCAGCGTGCAGCTTCCCGGCAACCCCTCGCCAGCCCCATCAGCCTGGGCCTGGCGCCAGCTGTGAGCTGGACAGCTGCCCACAGAGGCAGAGGGCTCCAGGGCGGTCAGGGGGCGGACAGCCAGCTGCCTTTATTACTGAATTAACGTCGATCGCACTAACAGCTGCTGTTTTCATTTTAGAGGACCCAGGGATGGGACCAAAGGATAGCCCCCTACCCTTTTTACTTTGTGATCGGGTCTCTAAACTGCCCAGCTGGGCTCTCACTTGCCATCCTCTCGCCTCGGCTTCCCAGTGCTGAAGGTGGCCGCCTCTGCTCCTCCCACTCGCTCCCCCAGAATTTGGGAGGCTCCAAAAAACCAGGGCAGGCCAAGGCTCCAGGCAGGAGCCACACCCAGCTGCCGTCATCCCTCTTCACCCTAGGCCCGAAGAGCGTCTGAGACACTCCTAGCACAGCCGGGCCAGGTGCCAGCCCCGCTTCCATGACAGAGACAGGCGCGGCTGCGCTGAATGCGGGCCTTGTGCAGCGAGCAGCAGGGAAGAGGCAGCCTGGGGATGGGACAGGAAGAGGGAAGACCGGTCCACCCCGTGAGTCTGGGATGGCACCAAGGGCTGCAGCCCCACCTGTCTGTCTAAGCCTGTCCTGCCCAGTGCCCAGCCCTGACATGGACTGTTTATTTATTTATTACACATTGGGTATAATGTCTCACTATGCAGCTCATACTTGTAGTGCTCATCCTGTTTTCAGCTTTTCCAGTGCTGGGATTTCAGGCATGTGCTACTTGGTGGCTGGCTCAGGGTGCCTGGGGGTAGGGCCAGTGTGACATGTGGTGCTGGGGATCGAACCACATCCCTTAGTGCTTGGCTAAGCAGGCGCTTAGTCCACTCAGCTATCCAGCCCTGATTTTAAAAGTAAACCCAGGGCTGGCCAAATAACTCAGTGGGTTAAAGCACCCGCAAGCAGGTGCAGGGTTGGGGTTCGGTCGGTCCCCAGTCCTGTACTGCTGGTTCCACCCTCAGGGCACGCTGAGACCACAACTGAGACTGGGCATGGTGTCATGCGTCATGCACCTGTAATCCCAGCTCTTGGGAGGCCGTAAACAGGCGGATCGCTGAGTCCGATCAGTGAGACCCTGAACATCCTCATCCTGCAGACCCTGCCCTAAAATACACACACAAAAAAAAAAAAGAAAGAAAAAAGAAAGAAAGAAAGCCCAGCCAAGTGTAGGAATGCATAATGCATACCCCAGATTCCAGCACTGGGGAGGCTGAGGCAGGAGCATCACTGCGAGTTCAAGGCCAGGCTGGGCTACATAGGAAAATTTGGTAGCAAAAAGGAAAAAGAAAGGGACAGGGCCAGCTAGATGGCTCAGCGGTCTGAAGCGCCTGCTTACGCAAGCTTAGGCAACTACCTGGACCTCTGGTTTGATCCCCAGCACCGCATGCTGTGCCAGCCCCACTCCCAGGGCAGGCTGAGCCAGCCATAGCATAAATAGTTTAACAAGAAAGGGACGCCATAGCCGGGCGTGGTGGCTCACGCCTGTAATCCCAGCACTTGGGAGGCTGAGGCAGGAGGATCGTTGTGATTTCGAGACCAGCCTGGGCTACAAAAGTGAGCTCAAAGCCAGCCTGAGCTGCACAGTGAGACCCTGTCTCAAAAAGACCCCCACCCCCCCAAAAAAACGAAGAGGAAGAAGAAAAGGGACAGAGGTGGGCTTCACAGTACCTAGTGCAGGGGCAGGAAGGGCTGTAAGGTGGCCAAAGGGGAAGACCGAGCTGGAGATAACTAGTGCCGCTCTGTGGTGAGATGCGTGCTAAGCCAGTGGTCAGGGAGGCAAGATGCTCCCCACGCTGCAGCCCAGACACAGACCAAGACAGGGCCAGAGATAGGACAGGGGCAGCAGTCATGGCTCCCCTTAGGGCCTGGTCCTGCCAGGCTGTGGCTCTAGCTTAGGCTGTCACCCCTAGAGTCCTGGGGTGGATGCTGGGGCCACTGTGGGGGGCAGAGTTGCACCCAGAGCTGCAGGGGACGACAAAGCAGACGGAGCTTCCAGAGCTGGGCCCTCCCTTCTGGTCTGCAGCAGGCAAGACACATGGCAGGGCACTGAGGGGCGAGGAAGTGGCCCACCGGGGACACTGGGGCCTCAGCCTCCTGCTGGGGGCCAGGCCTGGGTGAGCCCAGACACCAAACCAATCAGGGACAGCAGCAAAGGGTGACTAGGCTGGCTTGGAAGGAGGCTTGGTCAAAACTTCCAAGTGCATGGTGGTGCACACCGGTCAGCCCAGCATCTAGGAGGCTGAGGGAGGAGAATCCCTTCAAGTTCAAGACCAGCCTTGACTACATAATGAGACCAAAACAAGCAAGCAGCAAACGAGAAATGCAGTCTTCACAAGAGGATTATGGAAGACAGAAAAGCGCACCCCCTACCAAGCTGGTTGGTTGATTGATTGATTGATTGATTGATTTTTGGTCCTTTTGAGACAGGGTCTCAGTATGCAGTTCAGATTGACCTTGAGCTCACTTTTGTAGCCCAGGCTGGTATCCAACTCACACTGATCCTCCCTGCCTCAGCCTCCCGAGTGCTGGGATTAGAGGTGTGCACCACTATGCCTGGCTGGGTGATTTTTTTCTTCCAATTTTTTCAACATCCTCTCAACATACTGCGTTGCTTTTTGGGGGGTACTGGAGATACAAGTGAGGCCCTTAACACTTGCCAGGCAGGCCTTAATCCCCCCAGCATTTTCATAATAATCAGATTAACTCTTTCAGGGCTGGGGAAATAGCTCAGTAGAATAAGCGCTTGCCTGGCAAGAGCAAGAGCCTGAGTTCAATCCTTGATCCTGAAAAAAACAAAAAAAAAGATACTGACTTTTGATAAAGGAAGGGGTTTCTCATCAACCAAGCAGCCTGCTGCCACTTGCCCCGCCCCGCCTGCTTGCTGCTGGCCCTGGGCCTACAAGCCAGGGAAGGCGCTAGAAATGGGGCAGCATCTCTTGTCCTGGCGGAGGCCTCAGGGAGGGCTCAGTGCTGCCTGCAGGGATAGCGCTGCAGCTTGCCTCTCTGGTGCTGGGTTTGTTGCTCTAGCGCTTGGGAGCCTGAGGCAGGAGGATCTTGAGTTTGGGATACACAGTATCTGTAACAGCCAGAAAACCCATGCTCCGGTCCTGCATTCCTAGCCTCCCGGGACCGCCCACGGCCAGCAGCAGCCTGCAGCAAGGCCTAATACTGACGCCCACCTTCTCCCTCCAGGGAGCAGCAGCCCCTCACTTGCCCCAGCCCCAGCCCAGCCAAGCAGCCCCTCCCTCTTCTGCTCAGAAGCAAAAGCAGTAAGCCAGGCTGGACCCAGCAGCGCTCCCCTCACCTCCCTGGCCATGGGGTCGCGAAACGGACACCCTGCACCCAGAACCTGTCCCTACTGTCCCTCCCAGCTCTCATGCAAGCTCTCAGAAAGTGCAGGGCAGGACCCCGCTCTTCTCTGGATCCATCCAGGGTTCAGATCCCCTGTGCAACCTTAGGCGTATGACTAGCGTCACCCTCATCTGTGGACGGCCATAGTGAATGCGAAGCAAAATGTAATGAGCCTGACACCCACCAGTGCCAGGGTACCAGGGCACTACTGACGGGTCCTAGCGGGGCATCTGCTGTGTTTTGTTTTGTTTTTGCTGCGTTTATCCCACTTGCCAAAAGGTTTCAGGAGGTGCCAAGACCCCCGACCGGGACTCCATCCCACCCAGGTCCTGAGAGCTACTCCTCTGCCTTGGTCACTCCAAACAAACCAGCTCGTTCCTAGCGACAGCCCTCTTAGGGGTCCAGGAAGAAAGGCGGATGCTGCCCCTGCCCGACCTTCTCGAGAGGTTCCCCCACCTCGCGGGGTTCAGACACCTGGGGTGAAGCGAGGTGTGGGGGCAGCGTCACCCAAGCCAGGCCCTCATTTGGGAACTGTGACTAATCAGACCCTACCTTGCCTTTCCCGCCCCGCCGGCCAGCCGCCGACCAGTTCTCACAGGCTCCTGCTGGCCGTACTTTATCAGTGGTATCTTCCTTCTCGTCGGAGCCGCCGCCAACCAGATTAGCCGGACTCATCACTTAGCCAATTACAGCACAGTGCCTCCCCCACCCTGGCTCCGCAGGAGGGAAATCAGGTTGCTCAGACCCAAACTCCGCCCCCGGGGCTCCCCAGAGGTGCACCAACGCCCCGACCTCCACGGTAGAGCCAGATCCTCCCCCGCGACTCAAGGGCTTTGGGCGCCTTATAGCCACTTCCTCACCTACGAGACAGAGGCAGGAAGGTCTCCCTGCTGGGAGCGAGTGCTGGGTGTATGAGGCCCTGGGTTCCACCAGAGAAACAAAAAAGCCTAAAGAGAGCAAGCAAGGCCCAGCCCCCATCTTTGGAGTGGCCCAGGACAGAGCAGCAGCCAGATACCACATTCCAGCTGTTTGTTCCCCTGAAGAGGCTGGCCCCCAAATCCTGCCCAAGACCTACTTAAGACTTTTCAAAATCTGGACAGCCAGCTGGCTGGGAATCCCAATTCCAGCCGGAGGGGAGATTTCCAAAACGCTGAAGACTGGGGACAGGGCGAATGAAGGGCGCTATCCTACCTCGCCCGAGGGCGCCCGGCAGGGACAGCCTTCCTCCGGTCCCACTTTCCCCGGGTGTGCGCTCATAAGGTTGTGGGTGATGACTGGGCCTTAAAGCCTCAAGAAAGATCGAACCCCCACAATTCGGACCCCAAATAGAAAGTTGGACGTAGTGCACCTCGACCTTCTGCCTCAACTGCCGGGTCGCAATTTCTGTGGGGGAGGGGCGCGCGCGCACACACCCCAAGGAAGCAAAGGACCAGCGCCCTCACTGCCTCCAGCGGGCGGGGACCCCGCCCTACCCCACCCCCACTGTTGCCCAGGGGAAGGGGCCAAACTGGCCGACGAAACCAAAGGCCAGCCAGGCCCGAGGGGGTGTGGTGGTCCCCGGAGGCAGGAAGAGGAGGAAGACGCGCTTCCCCTCGCCCCCCCCACTCCGGCCCTGGGAGCCCAGCAAACAGGATGGAGGTGTGGGCGGAGCGGGGCAGGGGGGTTGGGGGCTCCGTTCCCGCGGGACCCACGATCCCGCAGGAAGCCAGGCCGGGAGACAGGAAAGCCCCGGAGAGCGCGGCGCGGACACTTCCTCCTGGAAAGTTTGTTCGGGATGGTTTTCCAGCCAGGGGAGGTTGAGGAGTAAAGGCACCGCAGTTCCCACCTACACACTGCTGCCCGAAGCAAGAGCCTCTGCGCTCCCAGCCAAGCACAGTCGGCTCACCTAGGCTCGGGGAGTACCCCGCCGCCTGGGAGGCCGCGGTCGCGAGCTCACCTGCTCACCTGCCCGCAGGTGGGGTGTTCGCCGGGAACCCGCTCAGCCCCGCGTCCGGCGGGCGTCGGCGCAGACAATAGGGCCGCACCCAGACCTAGGGGAGCCGGGAGGCCGGCGCGGGTGGGGTGCAGAGCCCGCGGAGACTGAGCCGCGCGCTAGGTCCCCAGGCGGAGTGCGCGGCGGGACACAGGCGCGTGCGCGGGCGGAGTCGGGGGGAGGGGGTGGCGGCGTGGGCTCGGAGGCTCCCGCCCGATGGAGGTCACGCGCCCCCCACGCACCTGCTGGGCCCCTCCGGACACCCTCCCCGGTCCCAGCTCGCAGACCCCCGCGGCGCCTCCGCCCGAAACACCCCCGCCCCGGCTCCGTGCCCGGGACGCCGCTGCGCCCCCTGCCGGCCGGGCAGCGGGGCTTTCCCAGCCCACCTCACCTGCCCCAACCTGGGACCCCAACTCCAGGAAAAATCGCCTCCCCTCCTTTGCCCCCCGCGGTTCCTGGCCCTCCTGGATCTTACTCACCTGGATGTGTGGCCTGGCCGGGTCGGGCTGGGTTGAAGTCTGGCCGGGTGGGGACCGGCGCGGGCAGGGAACCGGGGTCGGCGAGCGGGCGGCGGCTGCTCTAGGCTCTGGCAGAGGCAGCAACTCAGTAACCGAACAAAAGGCGAGGGGACTTGACAGCCAAGCCACGCCCCTCTGTCCCTGAAAGCTACGCCCTCTTGGGGGACGCCCACCCATTGGCGCGAGTTCATTGGTTGCATCCTGCTAGTGTCCCGCCGTGAGGTGGGGCCTCGAGCCCGCTCTGCTTCCACGGCCCCCCTCTGTTTATGCGATCGCCATTGGCCCCGGGAACTGTCAGTCAGCCCTAGGAGTGGACACAAACGCGAAGGCCCAGCCTCCCTCGGCGTCTACTGGCAGATGGAAAGCTACTCCCCTTTGATTGGACGAGTTTCTGTCAGTAAAACTACGGAAAAGACCAATGGAAGCGATGGGGCGTGTCTTGCCCCACCCTAGCTCTGAACAGGTAAGACTCACTCTTCCCTTCCCCCACCTGTCCAACAGGTGAGTCAGGGTGCGCCGTGGGAAAGGACCGACGCCTCGCTGGTCAGCCAGCTCAGCGTCAGGCGTGATGCTTCTTGGGCTTATTCATCCTTGCCCCAAAGTGGCAACGACACATTTGGAAAGTATTTCACAGGCTTTGCGCTAGACTGAAACGCCCGCCCCCCAAGATGGGCGCCCAAGGCCTGCAGAATCAGGCCCTGACTGTCCTGCCTCACTCTTCTCTGGGTATCTTCTTAATTTCTTTTTCTTTTCCTTTCTTTTTCTTTTTTTTTTTTTTTTTTTTTTTTT
>PVJA010028936.1:0-27146 GCA_004027025.1 Myocastor coypus | reverse complement strand
GAATTTTATTTTATTTATTTATTTTTTCTTGTTTCAGAACCTTTGTTTGTTTATTCACTCATTTTTATGGCCGGCTCAGCCCGCCCCAAGGGCAGGGCTGGCGCAGCATGTGGTGCCGGGGATCGAACCTCAGTCCCTGAAGCCTCCTAAGCTTTCCCAAGCAGGCGCTTTAGACCACTGAGCCATCCCGCCGGGCCCAAATTGCCCTTTTAATGTGCCTTTTCTGTCACAGGAGAATCCAAAGGGTCCCCCAAATGTATTGGGTGGTCTCCTCTTGTCTCTGAGTTCCATCTTGGCTTGGGTACACCCTTGCTCTGTGACCCAGGGAAGTCACTCACTGCTGGACATCATCTATAAGATGGATGTGACATCTGCCCTGCTAGGTAGGTGTTGTAAGCTACTGGACAGAATGTGGGTGAAACGCTTGTGGAAACTGTGATGCTACACCAGCACTTGTTTCCAGTTTCTGTATGTTATCTGCCATAGTTAGCGTGAATAAATGAGAATAAAGCAGTACTCCTTCTAAGGGAAGGCCAGTGAGCCTTCCCTGCGCCCCTTGTCAATCTGCCCAAGTTGCTCAACCCTTAGGAATATGGGGAGCTCATCTAGAGCCCAGTTGGTCTCAGCAGTCTTGCCTCAAGACTACGCGGGAGAAGAAACTGCAGGTGAGGCCCCTCTGTCCATTTTGACATCCTAGCTTCTCTGGGTGTTGGAGGTGTGCTGGTGTGACCTTTCCTCTCAGGAACTGTTGTGTGCTGTGGGTTGTGAGGATGCTGGGCTTGCCCTTCAGGCTTTTGCAACAGAGCCTGAAAAGTCAAACACAAGCCAGCGTCTGGGATACAGCTCTGGGCATGTGCAGTATGCATGTGAGAAATGAGGCAGAGAAAGGCCACTCTCTGTTGTCTGACTCATCTGTCTTGGGTCTGAAACAGGACTGATACATTGCTTCCTTGTTCTCTGCATCTTTCCTTCATGTCCTCAGACAAAGTTAAAGAAAACAAGCTATCATTTAATGAACTAGCTTTTTTCCAAGCAGCAAACCCTGAAACTATAACTATAAAAGAAAAATGCATGCTTGTAATTCTAGCACTCTAGGGGGATCACAAATCTAAGTCCAGACCAAGCAACTTAGTGAGATCCTGTCTTGAGGTAAAATTTTAAAAATTGTTGGATGCATAGCTCAATTTGAAGGCTCTGGGTGGAATTCCTAGTATCACCAAAACAAGAAGAGAAAAACTTAGAAGCTCAGTGATCCCTCAAGACATTGTTTTTCTGTAAAAATGGGTTCTGTCTGAAAGTCATCTTTGTTTTTAGTGGCCTCAGATCACAAATTGACCTTGGATATGAACCTGGGAGGACAGAGGCTGCAGAGCTCTGCACTGCTTTCCCTGTGTGATGCAGGTATCCTTGGAGTCACAGTATAAAATCTCTGTGATGGCAAGGGACCCTGGGGTGAGGCAAGAGGAGCTCTTAGAGGTTTGGGTCTCAGTGAGCCAAGTTTGAGGTCTGGATCTACCATCTTCCAGCTGTGAGACTTGGGTAAGTCAGCCAACCTGTCTGAGTCTTGTGTCCCTCGTCTGTACAATGGAGAGAGCTATAGGATTTAAGTCACAAGGCCATTGTGAAAATTTGTACAAGGTGACAAGTATGGACAGACTGTAAAATGATCAGTGTTCCAGCAGGGCTCGTCCTCGAGAGGTGGTGCACAGAGTGTTGGCAGGACTCTGAATCTCTTGGCAAGGTCTTCTGGTGGGCTTTGGGGAGGGGGTGTTGACTTACCCTGTGTAATTGGCCTTGGGTGCCGCGACTCATTTCCATTTTTACAAATGCATTAAAAATGCCAGTAGGCTCAGAACAAATGCCAATTTAGCTTTAGCATGGCCACATCCCTATAATGAGCAGTGTTGAATCTCCACAAGCCATGCATGGCTGCTCCCGGCAAGATGAGTGGAATTATAATGAAATCAGTATATGCTCATTGCCGTTGACTGTGCTATTAGTATCTCTGGATTTGAAGAAGCTGACACTTTTTCACAGTCAGTGAATGAACACAGGCGGTCAAAGAAAGGTGGAAACTGAAAACCAGCATCACTGAGTGAAAAAGAGGAAATGGCAGCGGCTCTGTCATATCCACTCTTTCATCCTGAGTCAACAGCTTGATAGTTTTAGGCTTCAGTTTTCTTTTCTGCCAAACAGGATGATTCTCGCTCCATCCAGCAACTGAGCTCATTTGAAGACTACATGAAAGTATGCAGAGCAGGTGCTGAAAGGTACAGAATTTGGCATATAGAGTTGTTATTACTAGAGGAACATGGAGGTGTGTAGACGATCACTAGTGGCAGAAGATGGGTAAAGTTCTCTACATACCTGTCTGTATGAAGATTGAATGTGAATGTGCCTGGTAACGTTATGCACAATAGCACCAAACTGGCAGCAATCCAAATTCTCATCAGTTGGTTCATAGTTAAATTTTAGTTTTCTGAAATATTTAAGTGACTTGGAAAATTTATCAAATAAGACAACTAACTGACTACATTTCTCAGAACTGCCCTGTTTTTTTTCACAATTAGATATAAATCCTTCTATATTCTTTAACACAGATGAACAGACAAACATTAGTTTATTCTCTTTGACCTTGCCATTATAAAAATTTTTAATAGTTGGCAGCTGTGGGGAATCAAATACAAGTATAGCAGAGAGGGCAGAGTCTATGGTTACTAATACTGTTTTATAGTGAGTAAACTGACAGCAACACAGTGAAAAACTTGTCCCAAATCCTGAGGCTAGTAAGAGAAGGGATGTGGTTTGAACTACAAAATCTATTGTCCTCAAATATTGCTAATAAGTCAATAACAAGTACTTAACCATTTTCTCTCCTGTTTTGTTTTCCTTTCCTTTTCCTCCTTTAGTAATGCCATCAAAAAGCCACTGAGTTCTGGTATGGTAGAGTGAAAAGCTTAGCCTTGCCCCCCACCAAATGACGCTAAATCTACATAATAGTCAAAGTCAATCATTTTCCAGGTTCTAAAAACTGACCAAACTCATACATTTTTGGTAAAGAAGTAGAACAGTACAGCCACTTAGAAAAAGAGTCCATTTCTTAAAAAGTTAAACATAAACTTATTGTGCAATTCAGTATCTACTTTTAGGTACTACCTGTATTGATTTCCTATCATTACTGTAACAAATTACCCAAAGTCTGTGGCTTGCTTAAGGCAACATAACTCACTGTATTATCTCACACTTTTGGAGGATAAAGGTCCAATAGGTCTCCCTGGGCTGAAATCAAGGGTTGAGAAAGTCTGAGTTGATCTCTGCAGGATTCAGGGTGAAATCTTTTTCTGGCTTCTACAGCGTGCTCACAGTCCCTGGCTCCTGGATGCTTTTCCCATCTTCAAAATCAACAAGAGTGGGTTATGTCCTCCTCACATCATGTCACTATAACTTCTTCTTTCCCTTTTCTTTTAAGGACTCTTGTGATGACGCTGGTCCTCCCCAGAGAATTCAGGATAAATTCATCTTTTTAAGGGCAGCTGACTAGCAACCTTTATTCCACCTGCAATCTTGTTTTCTTCTTGCCATGTAATAAAACATGTTCACAGCTCCTCAGAATTAAGACACTATTGTGCTTTGTTATGGCTAGCTGATTAACAACTTGTGCACCTCTGGGATCTCTTTATTCTAGTATAACCAAGATATATAAAAATACATGTCTGTATGAAGACTGAACGTGAATATTCATAGCAACATTACACACAATAGCACCAGACTGGCAATAATCCAAATTTCTATCAGTTGATTCATAGATAAACAAAGTGCAACATCCATTAAGTCAATATGGTATAACAATAAAAAATGAAGGACCTACTGAGGCATGTTATAACATGGATGAGCTAGAAACACCACACCAAGTGAATTAGTCAGATACAAACAACACAATTTCTTTTGTAAGAAATTTCCAGCACAGGAAGATCTATGGACAGGGCCAGGAGATCTGTAGTTGTAGGGTGCAGATGGATGTGGCAGGATACTTGGGAGTTTGTTAGGCTAATGAAACTGTTTTAAAATTGGCTTGTGTTCAAAGTTGTACAACCCCAAAAATTATTTAAAAATCAATGGATCATGATAAAAGTGGGTTAATTGTATAATCATTTGGAATTCATCACAGTAAATTTTTTTTTTTTTTTTTTTTGTGGAACTGGGGATTGAACTCAGGCCCTCATGCTTGCCAGGCAAGCACTTATTCTACAGAGCTATCTCCCCATTCCCTTAAGTAACATTTTAAAAAAGTATATTTAAGCAGGCCTGGTAGGTTGCATGGTCAGGCAGAAGTTAAAAGCCATGTGCAGAAGGTTGCTCAGTGCATTGGCAGCCTGCTGGGTTTGAGCATTTAAATGTCTGCAGGGAACTGAGCAGATCAGCAGAGAAACTGAAGGTAATGGAGTCCAGTCTTCTCACCACTGGAAAAGGGAGTTACAGATATAGGAAAGTGAGAGCAAATCAGTCTCAATATTATTGGAGGTATTGGTGTAAACTCTTGGTTTTTTATATAGAACAATATATAAATAAGTGCAGATGTAACACTGAGATATTCCTGGGTTCTTTCTAGTAGGAGGCCCTGGGAAACAATGACACTTATCTAACAGATAGCCACTTGCTCAGATAATTTATTTTGGTAGTAGAGGTTGAATCCAGGGTCCTCACATTCAATGCATTCTCAGACCTGTCTTTTTTTTTTTTTCAGATAGGCTAATTCGCTGAAGTTGCCCAGGCTGGGCTTCAGTTTCTGGTCCTCCTGCCTCAGCCTCCCAGAGTGCTAGAATTACAGGTGTGCATCACCATGCCTGGCTCTCAGACGATAATTTCTAATACCATTTTCCACTAAAGAAATCAGGACTCCTTGGATAAATATCTTAATTCTAGGACTGGAGCAGGAAAAATACAAAATGTATCTCCTTATGCTAGAAATGTAAAGAGCTTAAAAGAGGTGGTCAGGACAGTTAGGGGCTCCCACTGGCTCCACCTGGGACCAGTGAACATCAAAATCTATAATGATGGAAGTGGATTAAAAGCCGTATTCCCTGGGCCATGCTGGAATAAATGGATGTAGAAGAAGTGCATGACATTCTTCTTATAGTAGGAAGCCAGCTGGTCAGTGTGGGAGGAATGATGAAGTTAGAAGGTCTCTAATTATTAGGTGAAATTAAATCTTTAAAATTGTTTCAAATGTAAAAAAAAAAAAAAAAAATAGATTTGCATGCTATATTGTGCCAGGGTCTCTCCTCTACTGTAGTTTAGAACCTATTCAGATATATGGCAGTTTGCTCCTGCCCTAAATTGTTTCTAGGCTAGGGTACATTTAGAAAAAAATTATCTACTTGCATGGTTCCGCATTCTCTCTCTGGCTCAGCACTCTCTCTCTCTCTCTCTGCTTTTGCTCTCAGTTACTGCTTTGTGCCGTCACCAGCATTGGGCTGTGTCATGGTCCTTCCTAGTCTTCTCATTCACAGCTCCCATCTGGGACAGCTAGGGCAGAATCTCAGACTCTGAGCATTCTGCGTGTGGAAGTTGTGACAACTCTTGGCTGTTCAACAATTTTGTGGCCTGTTTTCTGGCTTCTAACACATTCTGAAGTGGGAAGGTTGCCTGAGAGTTGAACTCCACCTTCCAAGCTGCGCCGGCATTCGGTGTAGGCCAGGGAAGGTCTACTTTCATTTCCTAGAGCAGTTTCCTCCGTGCCATAGTCAACAGGTTATGGGAGAACCAGCACCTTGTGGCTGCAAGGCAGCCGGAGGTTTTGAGTATTCATGGACCAACCAGTCTTCTCTGGAGGGAACTTACATGGGCAACCACTTCTTAGGAGATCCCTGGCTGGCCACCCAGAGCAACACCAGCCAGATGATTCTTTCTGTGAAAATAAGCAAACTTAAGCTTGTTAATGGACTGAGTAATTCCTTCTGCCACCTCTCCCAGGGCAAACTCTCAGCTCAGAGACAAAGGTGATTTCGTTTGCCAGCCCCACCCCTAGCTTCTTCATTTGCATGTTGGGTGGGCCACTCTAATATCTTCAGCTGTGCCATTCCTCCTCCCAGGCACTTGGAGAGAGGCATTTATGGGGACAGATTCCCTGAGACAACTGTTGTCTATGGAGATCACACTGTCAGGAACACCCTTGAGCTGAGTGGCCCTGAACTCTGGGAAGCTGTCCCAGGAAGTTTGGTCTGCCTCCCACAAATAGAAGTCCATCATCCTAGAACTGGAAACTTGGTTTCTGGATTCATTTTTATGTGCTAGTTACATTGGCCGCTCTCTTCAAAACAGCCTTGGCCAGCTAGAGAACAAGGGGGAGATTATGCTACATCCACTCAGGTTGGGTCATCCCAGGAGGGATGAAAGGCTTGTGGGGTGCTTTTTGATAGTCAGTTAGTTTGGCCTTCCTTGGCAGGGCCTGCTTTGGCTTGGTGTGAATGGTGTTAGGAATGGTGCTGGAGTACAGGGCCGGCAGAAACCCTAAAGCCAGCTTGCATCACATATGGGGCAGTTGCATCCAAAGCATAGCCATCATGACCTGGGAAGCTCTGCTTGTCCAGCCAATGTGTCAGGGCCTTTGGGGGCTCTCCTTTCTTCCTCCATCACATGGCTGACTGCTAATACAATCTTTTCCCTGTTCCAAATATAATACCATTACCCCTTTGCAGCCTTAGGCATTTAGTTCATCGTAGCATCAGGTCCTACTGATTGAGAGGCCTACAAACAGAAGAGACAGGAATCTGCCTGGACCCTATACTGTCCAAAATAAAATGTACAATTCAGATCTGGAAAAGTAGCCACAATTTTCATTTAAAAGAAGAACTTTAGGTGCAAAGCAGTGATCCATCACAAGTTCTTCCTCCTGGGGAAATATTTGCCATCCTGCTACACTGGGGTCAGTGAATTTTCTTTATTTGTGTCTTAGTTTTGCTGCCTCAGAGCAGCTCCTAGATTCTTTATGCTCCAGGGCTCCTGATTTTACCCTCGAGGAATTTCTTTCCACCATCTGCCTGTCTTTTTTCCTAACAGAAGAGCAGGAAATAAGCCCTCCTTACAGTGGCAACCTGGGTCCTGCTTAGAGAAAGCAGGGGTGTAAGGATTTCTCTTGTGACTCAGTAGTCACAAGCTACATTCCAGAATATGCTATAAGAAAGAAAGAGCTTCATCAAGAATTGGCTAGTTTGGGGCTAGTGAGATAATTCAGTGGACTAAGTGCCTGCTTAGGCAAGCACAGGGACCAGGGTTCTATCCCCTGCATCACATGTCACACTGGCCCTCCTCCCAGGCATGCTGAGCTCACCACTGAGTCCTGGAATGGTGGCACACCTGTATAATCCCAGCACTGGGGAGGTTGAAAATAGGAGGATCAGTATGAGTCCAAGCTACATAGTGAGACCCTATACCAAGTACATAAAGAAAAAGAGTTGACCAGTTTGTGAACAAAATTATGAGTCCTAGAATCCTTGGCCTTTCAGAGGTGCCAAATAGAAGTTTTTTCACCACATTAAGGGTGTGGCCATATATAATTTGGTTAAAAACAAAATTAGGGCACAAACATTTTTAAAAATATAAATTAAGGATATAGCCATTTCATGTTCCTTTTGACCTCTGACTAGATTAAGTCCATACTGCCAGGTTGGCTTAATTAGGGCAAAAAGACTCCTCCCAGGGAAGCTTGATGAGTTCAGTGTCCCTATAGTTAGGCTGAGGGAAAGGGAGAAAAAGGTGGCTGTCTCATAAGAATTGTGGATATGGTGCTTGGCATATGGTACTGCGCTTGGCAGGGTTTGAAGTTGGGTAGTCATGGTTTCAGTGTTTTGTGGCTTGACCTTGGTAAGAGGTTTCAGCTTTGCAGATTTTTCATGCCTGTGCTTTTGTTGTTTCTTTTCTTTTTAAGACAAGTCTTATGTTTACATTTATGTCTATGATGTCTTACCCAGCATTTCAGTATGTTTATGGAAGGAGAGTGGCCTACCATGTTGCTGGAACAGTGGATCTCCTGCCTGCAGTTGCCTAATCCCATTTGTCCCCAGAACTCAGCAGGCACTGTCTCAGTCCAGCCCTGGACTCAGCTCACTGCTATAAGAAGAAGGAAGAGGCCCAGGTTTTTGGGAGGTGGGGGCTTTTTTCGAGCAAGGACGGGCTGTACAGACATAAAGAGATAGAAGAGGAAGCAATGCTCGTGGGCTAGATCTTGAAGTATATTTACAAATGAGGAAACTGAGTCTCTGAAATGGCAAGTGATACAACCAAGCGCACAGCTCTGGTAGAAGGCTGAGTCACAGAGCCAGGGCTGTCCAGTGAGGAAGCCTACCCCCTCTTCATACTCTGTGCTTCTACAGAAAATAAGCCACAGGCGGTGTGACTGGCAGGGCTGGGCCACATGGAAGGCAGCAGGGACTGAGGGAGCCCTCCGCTCTCTGTGCATCCCACCGCAGGTAGCTTTCCTAAATGCAGGGCTTGTAGGAGCCTGGGTTGCTAGGAATTCAAAGCTCTGTCTAGCTTTACATTTTCATACGGGCATACACAAGCTGGCGGTAGGTGTTAACTTGTAATGAATTTTGATGGGATTTTGCTCTTTTCACTTTTCAGGTTGGCTACAGATGTTTGGATGATGCAGAAAAGCAAGTCTGCTAAAACAGGGAGACTGGGGTTGCACACAGGGCAGAGGCTGGTGTGCTGTGGCTTCGTTAGGGCTGCAGGGGTGGCCAAGGCTTTGTGGACCTCAAGTCAGTATCTGAAGTTACAGGTGATCTGAGTGTGGATGCTCAGCGTGTGGACGCTCAGCATGGTGGGACTGGGGTGCGTAAGGAGACTCGCTTGGGAGGCTGTGCTCTCAGGAGCCTTATACAGCTCACCAGCCATGGAGTAAGGATTTGATCTTCTGCAGCAGATCAAAATATGGCCCGTGCACTAGGCTGGCTGTTTTAAGCACTAAGAGCATGCTGCCACTCCTTCCTACCCATAAGTAATTCAAAATAAGAGACACTAAGCCCCGATGCCTAAGTTAAAATCATTCATTTTCCCACTAAAGGTTTCTCATTTGGTAACCTGATGTACCCTTAAGCCTCTTTTGCCCTACAGTCCTTAGGGTTGTGAGCTTTTGGAGTCTGAGAGAATTGGACTCCACAAGCTGGGATCAAGCACCTAAGGCATGGGCCTCTAAAGAGTACTCAATATCCAAGCCTTGGCATTTCCTTACAAGGGACCTTAGAGCCCCAAACTTCCATTTACTGGGCACTTTCCATGTGTTAGTCCCATATGTCATGTTGCTTCATCTTTACAATGATGTCTAGGTGGTTGTGTGTGTCGTGTATGGGATAGTTAATGTTCTTATTCTATAGGTAAGTGACTCAGCATCACTTTAAGTGGCTCAAAGGTCCATGTTCTTAAGCACTGTGATGTAGCGCATGGCAGCCTTAAGGGCCAGTCGCTCTTCAGTCCTGGCACATGGAAGTTGCCCGGGAATGAACAAATGGGGTGTTGTGAGCTTATGTCTACAAACCCAGTCCTAAGGAGTGTGTTGGGTCTCAGACATAGAATCATAACTCTCCTGTCTGACAGGATGATGGGCAGGGATCTGGCTTCCTTGGGGGTTGTTCCTGGGTGAGGCTGGACAGAGGAATGCCCTCTGCAGAGCTTCAGCTGCCTGTCTCTTTATCTCCTGGGCAAGCAGGGAGGCATCTCTGGAGTTGGAGCATGGATCCTGGAGGTGCAGATAGGGTAGCTTGATTTAAGGGGTAAGTTCAAAGCCAAGAGGAAGCTCTCTTTAAATTGAAGGGCAGCATGAGTGTTGGGGCCAAAGGAGGATGGTGGAGAAATCCTAGTAAAACTTTATAGCTTCCACATTTCCCCTCCTCTCAATCTTCTCATGAAAGTCGTGCATCTGGGGGGCCGTCTCGGCTGAGTGAGGGCAGGAGCCACCCATTAGCCCAGCTTGAAGGAAAGGGCTTCCGGCTTCATTACTGCCCACCCTCAGCCCTAGTAGACAGACAGCCTGCAAGGTGGGGCCTGTGCTCCCCACCTCTAGGTAAGGAGGAGCAGTTACAGGATGCCCACCGGAACTGATGGCATCTATTGCCCTCCAGCCCTGCTGAATGGAAAATGGGCAAAGGAAGCTCAACTGCTGTCCCTTTTATGCGTAATGACTTAGTAGAGTGCAAACATGTTAAAAGTTCACTTTCTCCTTTACAGGAGTCTATAAAAAGGCTCTTAAACTGGAGTCCTAGGGCCTCCATGAGACAAATGCAAGGCCAGACGTTGGGGAGGTACAGTGATCCTTCGCCCTGCATAGTGCTGGGAGCTGCTCTGGTCAATGCTTCAGCACAGTGCTGGCACCTTGGCTCTGCCATGTCTACCACGGTGGGTGTATGCCAGTGGGCACAGGGGCCTCTGTGTGGGCTGCTCTAAGGTCTGTGGGCTGTTTCTGATCTTTGGTGACTCTCACATGTGTATGAGACAGCAAACTCTCTTGGCCCAGGAGACCATCTCTGATCATGTTAAGAAGTATGCAGTTCTGTAGCTCTAAGCAAGCAGGTGTCTGTGGGACAGTAAATGCCCTAAGTGTCAACTCAGCAATAATTCTACTTGGTGACTTTGGTCCTGGGATGCCTTGCAGAGGCAAGAGGCGGGATGGGAGGCCTAAGACAGACAGCAGAGCACCCAGACAGTGTCCCTTATTTGGCTTTGAGAGCCCCAGGGCCTCAGAGGTACCCTGTTTACTCAAACATGGCTCAGTGAGTAGCTGATGCACTCTTGGGCAAGCCCCGAGCCAGTGTGGAGGCTTAGGGAGACTGCCTGGGCTCAGGAGACTCTGCTTCTCCACTTGTGGGGTTGAGGAGTGGTCCCTCTGCTGCTGGCTTTCTAAGGCTTATGAGGATATGGTGAGTAGGAGTTTTGTAGCCCAGAGGAGTTGGCATTGAGATCAATGGGTAGTACAGCTTATTCAACAAACAGCTAACAGGGAGACAAGTGAATAAAACTGCTAGGTCTCACTTTGAGAGTCTGGCTGTAAGCCCCTGCCCTCCTCTCTGTGACTTTGAGCAGGAACATGTGGACTGTTCCGAATCATAGACACATGCAGGGGGCATCCACCTGACACCTGTTGTTCCTTCCAGCTCTGCCAGTCTGCCTCCTGCAAGGGATCATGGCCTTGAAAGGGCTTTTGGCCCCGCTGGGACTGTGGCCCATCATCCCATATGAGCAGGTTCGTCTCTGGTCTGGTTATGTTTGGTGGCAACAGTACTACTCCATTGGCCTGGAGTGACCCCTAACACACCTAAGGCATAAAGTTCCATACCAAGGACCTCTGGGGCCCTCAACCAGGTTTGAACAACCCAGAGCTTTCCTAACAGAAGCAGTGCTTAAAGCTGAATGATAGGTGGGAAGGAATACAGACACTCCATGGAAAGGACCCATGATCCTTCCTTGTATTCTAGAACAGAACTGCTTAGTACAACATTCTGCCAAACTAAAGATGTTCTACTGTCAGCACTGTCCAACATGGTAGCCACCAGCCACATGGGACTAACATGCACAAAATGTGGCCAGTGTGAATGAGAAGGGGAATTCTTCATTTCATTTCATTTCCATAGTTTAAATCTAGCCACATGTGGCTAGTGTCTATTGACAACAAAGTTCTAGAATATTTTTTCTAAACTAGACATTGGCTGGCTCCTTTCTGAGCCATGACAGCACCACATAGAGGGGTTCTGAGGCCTCCAACACTTTTAGCTACCAATAGTGAAGTACTAACCATGCTATTGACCACAAAGATGAGGTTAGCTGGTGGGGTTTTAGCCATGGCTTCAGTACTACATAAAGTAATAGTCCCTTTTACTAGACATTTATGAGTAGCAGTATGTTGCCAGCTCTACAGAACAGGAAAATGTGCTGAAGAGGCGTGGTGATTTGCCCCAAGATCATATGTGGTAGCCTACTTCTTCACACTGCTATCCTCTCCTCTAGCACAGAATGGAGGCCTAGTCAAGCTGCATGCTGAAGGAAAGCCAGAGTCTTGGGAGCCAGGTCACAAGCTTCAGAGCATCGCTTTGCTGACTTGGGCTCCTCTCTGTCAGACTACCTCACTCTGCGCCCCAGGAGGAGACACCTGCCCCTCTGTCCTGTCTTCTATTCCTGACAGTAGCCTCTACTCTGGTGGCCAAGGAAGCAGGTAACTTCCCCATATACAGCTGTAGGAACAGAGCTCTTAAGAGATCCCAAAGGGAACTGGCCACTCCCCCTGGTCTCTGGGGTGCAGGACAGGCTCGCGCTGTTGCTGTCTCCCACCACCCAACCCTTCCTTGCCTTGCTTTCACTTCCGGTGGCCACTGGCCAAAGGTGCAGGCCATACCCGTGGCACATACTCATGAACTGGTTTTGAGAAGTGGCGTCCTCAGAGGTTGGGCAGGACCCAGATGGGGTGGTCCTGCACTGTGAGGCGGGTAGCTGACAGGCCTTAATAGGCACATTGTCCCCTCGCCACTGAGAGCGCCGCCCAGCCACTTCCTCACATGCCTTGTGCTGGATGAGCTCATGTCTGAGGCTGCGGGCGGCATGGGAGAGGCGAGGCCGGCTGCAGGGAGGCCCAGAGGCCGGCGAAGCCTGCGCAGGCTGGGGCCAGCAGAGTTGTGAAGCGGAACGTTGTAATGAGTGACGCCGGCTGGATTTATGGGGCTGTGCACGTGCGCCTGGCCTTCCTGCGAGGGCCTCCGCATGGGAACGAAAACAAGTCCTGGCTTGAGAACGGCGCGACTGGGTCTTAACAAGAGCCCACTAATTACTGGAAGGCCCCAACCAGGACCCGCAGCCTGAGGAGCAGCAGAGCTTAGGGCCAGTTCCTGTGTCAGTTGAGGCTTTGCTAGAGTTCTGGGTCTCTGCCCGGCAAGAAGCACAAACGCTTAGGGGCCCTTGCTTGCATGCAGACAGGAGCTCCTCTACTCACTTGCTTTGAGGCCTAAGGAAAAAAGGTGGTGATCCAGCCTCCTCACTCATCGCCATCTGTAAAATGGGACAAGATATTTTTCAAGGCCAGTGGGAGGCAGCATAACAGAATAAAAGAAGAGCGTAAGTCAAGGTTCATCATTCCTTGTTTTCCTGTTCAGAAAAGTTTTTGCTATGTGTCCTGGACAAGTCCTTCGCTTTTCTGATCCAAACTCATGAAGAAATAGGGATATGTGGTTCACTTTATAGAGGTCATTGGGAGGGTTTGATATAATGCTATGCTCAGGCTTCTCGGCCTATACTGTGTACATATCACTGCCGCTAGCCAAAGCTTTTGTTTGGTTACAGAATGGAGTGGCAGATGCATCTGGTCTCTTGCTGGGCTGCTTAATGGTCCTGCTGCCATCGGTGCTGGAATGGACTAGTGAGCAGAGAGTGGGGCCTGCACCCAGGCAGGGGCATACGGAAAACACAGAGGGGCCACCCAGCCTGTGCTGGTGATCACGAGCCTTGGGTGGCGCTGGCAATGTGATGTAATGCTCCTGTTACAGGGTTGGTCTGGAACAGGATCTCCCTGATGCCAGTGTGTGTAAAGGGTCACCAGGACAGGTTAACAGTCACCCCGCAAGGACACATCCCTGTGGCCAATACCCTGGCCTGTATGAGGTACCCAAGCTCATGGGTGCACAGGAAAGGGCTCTCTGCTGTCGTGACACCAAAGTCCCTTCTGCAAACATTTTCCATCATTTTCCCAATTATTCAGAAGCTAAATTTAGTGTCTAACCTGAAAGATCCCGTATCATTTCCTTTCTGAGTCTAGAGCCAGCAGAGCAGAAGCACTAGCTTCCAATGTCAAGAGGGGGCCAAGCTGGGGCTGTGTGCCAACCTCAGATGCAACTCTGAAGCCACTGTGTATGTTACCAGGGATATGGTATTAGAAATGTCTCTGAAGATGCCACACACCCATGGCAGACCCTCACCCTTCTCTGAATCAAGCCCATTGCATGATACCAGACTTTTGAGTCCTGGAGGTCATTTGTGCAGCCACCAAACAGGAGCCTTACACTGCCCTAGGGCTTCTGGGTAAGGTGCTCAGGCATTGCACTGCCTCTGTGAATGGCAGGCTCTCCTTCCCTTGGCTACCACAGTGTTCCTAGAGCCTACTACAGGGAATGCATACAACATGGCACTCAGTGTGTAATAGCCATGTACACACTAGACAGTTGTCTTGCAGGCATGGTGCTGCAGCTATAAGTGTGCAAGGTAGAAAATGAGAGGGTTCTTTGTCCAGATAGCAAAGTCAAGGAAGGCTTCCTGGAGGAGGTGGAGGGGATGCTTAAGAATGGCCACCTACAGGGTAACAAGGCCTGGTGAGGAACTAGCATGTTTTAAGAGCTGAGTTCCAGGCACAAGCAGCCCTCTAGGGTAAAAGCAGATAAAGAAAAGGGAGGTATTTGATGAGACTGAAGAGATTGGCTGGCCTCTTCCCCTTCCTGGGCCTCTGAAGGACTTATCAGCCAGCTTTCCCACTTCAGGTCTCAGTGTTTAAAGTGAAGACACTAATACCACATCTCAGGGCACTGTGAGGATTAAATCACTGTGTGTATGTGAGGATGTTTGCATATGTGCCTTGTGAGGGCTGATAACTTGGTGGATATGGCCTTTGAAAAGCCCCAAGGTGGCTGGGAGCACCTAAGTAGGCATGGGACAAGAGGCAAAGACCTCCTGGGCAGCGGTGTCTTTTCAATGTGATCCAACTGGTGCAATCCCAGCTGTTTGAGTTTGCCCACAATTAAGTCTAGTGGTCTATCAGTGACTGCAGAGAGACATATTATGAGTCCTATGAACTCAAGTGGAAGTTCCTTAAAGTTAGTCCATTGCTTGCCAGAGATGATGTTTCCTGGAATGCAGACTCAGAGCCAAGCATACTCTGGTGGGCATGTGAGGCCTCTCAAGATGGGACTCCATAGTCAGAACCTCCATGGAACCTAATGAGAGGCTGCTGGGTTTCAATTATGCGCTGGGCCCTGGTTTGCAGTGTTTGACTGACAGCTCATTACCCTGCTGCCATTTTGGGGCAGTGGAATTTAATCTCCCAGATGGGAAGCAAATCAATTTGTCCATCCACTGCAGCTGAGCCTACTTGAACTCAACTCTAATTTATTCTCTTAAGCTTAGGAAGCCTTGTTGTTTCAAGGTATAGAAATATCAGGTTTCCCAGTCAGCCTGGCCAGGGAGTGTGCAGGCAGATGTGCTGAGCAGGTCACGCCTGGGCCCGACCTAAGAGAACCATGATGGTCTGCAGGGCATGCACCATAGCCTGTGTCCGGAAGAGCTGGGCTCTTGCTCAGCACTCCAGGGGTGTGTGGTGTGGTGTGGTGTGTGTGTGTGTGTGATCTGATGGTGTTGGTATCACAGTCAACTGCCCAAAGAGGGCTCAGAACCAGAAGGGACTCCAGCCAGCAAAGCATATTTGGCCTCGCTTCTGTTATATTCTAGGGTTGTTGTTCTGCACTGGATCATAGTTGTGGTTTTAGGGCTTGGCTGTAAGACACAGAGGGTATCGTCTTAGCATTCTAAGCTTTTAGCCCTCCTCAAAGTGAAGTTATAAACCTGATGCTATTGGGGACCCTTAACCTGTGACATTGGAGCAGTTTCTGGTTTTTTCCCAGTAGGACAATCAGAGGGCTTCTTGGTAGAGAGCACAGGACTTGCTGGGTATATGCCAGGACATGTACTGTGGGTGTGTGTGTGATCATTGTGCAGCATAGCTGCTGCGCCTGGCAGACCCTAACAGTGGTCCCAGAAGACCTGTTCTATGTACTCCAGGGGGGACTGTTGGCAGATCTGTGGATAGTTCTCATCATTTCACAGGGTGAAACAAGCCCAGGAGGACCTCTGAGAGAAATTTTAGCTATGTGTTGTGGGAGGCAGAGCCCCAGATTTCTGCTCACAATGGAAGATGTTTATTTGCAAGTCCCTAAATTCTACCCTCTGCCAACCCAGAGTGCTCTGCAGGCTCCTGTGTATGTGAACTCTGCATGATTGGGTGTGGGCAGTTGCTGTGGAAGGGGAGGAGGAGGAAGAGGAGATAGAGGGCGAGGGAAAGGAGCAAGAGGTAGAGGAGGAGGAGCCAGAGGGGGAGGGAAGTGCTGCCTATGGCTAAGGCAGTGTTTCTAAGACACTCTGGTACCTGAATTTGACAAAGCGGCTGGGGCTGGGCTGGTTTTCAAGGGTCAGGGAAAGGCCAATCTATTTACACACCTTTTCCAGGAGCATGTAGGGTGGTGAGTGACTGGATTAATGACCAGCATTATTGCCTTTCCTGGCAGGAGAATCACATGATAATATTTTGATATCCATACCCCCAGAAGCAAATACAACAGGCCAGGTTATAAATAGAATAAAAGCCCAGGCATAGGTGGCTTCACCCCTAGCCATCAAGCATTTCCCTTTCTTTTCAGGAGGGTAGGCCCCAAAACACTTCCCTACCCTGGTGACTTTTTAGGTGACTGCTGAAAGGTGGTACCAAGACCAGCTCCCAAGATAACCTGGCCGGTGGAGCTAGAAGTGAAAATTAAATAGTACAACTGCTAAAGAGTACACAGGCCAAGTCATCCCTTGGGACCAGGGTGACTGATGATGCAGCTTGAGTCCCAAATAAGGAATGAGAGGCTTGCCTGCACCACCCTGGCATGGCCTGGCCTGTGCTCCTATCTCCTGTGAAAGGCTGAGTATGGGCAACCTAGATCCCTAGGATTGGGAGAGCTGGAATTCTGGAAATTAAGTGTCTGTAGAGATAGATGTTTTTAAATCGTGTGTGTGTGTGTGTGCGTGTGTATTTTAGGTAAGCTAACCTGTCGGGTGGCTACAGCTGTGAGGGTATTCAACCACCAGACCTCTGCTGGGTACAATTCTGCACAGACAAATTCACGGGTGGAGTGCTCAGAGTGCCAGGCTTGAGGCTGGGAGCAGAGCCTGAACTAAAGTCACTATTGTGGATGGGAACAGGGGCTGCAGACTGGGGACTCTCAGCAGGAAGCTTGGGCTCTCCCCTACTGGGGCTGGGGAAGCAGGCTATATGTGAGCTTGCCATTTGTCAACCCACTGCTTTGCTCTCTTGGCCTGTAAGTTTCCAACCTTCCCTACGAAGTCTTATCACTAGATTATGTGCTTCACAAAACCCTGCAGAAACCTTCTGATCCAGTGAACAGAACACCCCACTGTAAGCCTGTGACTGGACAGATTATCTGATCTGCCTTTCCTGGAGGCCCCCAGTTGAGGCCTCATGGATAGTTAAGTGCTCCTCAGCTGCAGGGGCCCCACTGTATTGCTAGAATACACAGCCTTCTTCCTCTTTCATCCAGCAGGCTGCTTATATCCCCAGGGCCAGGCACAGAGGCCTTACCAATGAATAGACAACACACACTGCCTAAGTACAGCACAGAATACTTATAACAGAAACCAAATGCAACTCCAGCTCCAGAGAGGGTGGGGAGAGCTCTGGTTATAGTCAGAGTTGGATTCTACCTTTATACCGAGGTATGGCCTCGGGGAATGTGCTTCACCTCTGTGCTGTAGTCGTTTATAAAGGAGAGCATGTTAGATTCCTCATAGGGGTGCCATGCAAATAAATGAAATGATGTGCCGTAGGGGACACACAGAGAATGATTATTGTCACTTTAGACCCAGTTGGAACCATGGTACTGTTAGATCTCACATTTTATTTTTTGTATTTTGGGGAAGGGTCTACAGGGTGTCCAGGCTGTCACTACTAGATCTTACTCATAGTGATATGCCTGTTTACAGCCTCCCAAAAGCCAGGAATCACAGGCTTGTGCCACCACACCCAGTCTCAATTGCAGTCTCAGCATGCCCTGGGGGCAGGGCCAGCAGGGCAGGCCTGGGGATCAAACTCCCAACCCCTGTGCCTTCAGATATAATTTTAAAAGGTGCACAGAAGAGCACTGGGAAAATCATATGGATTATTCAGAGCACAGCCCCACTGTGAAGGACCAGGATCATTTTTCTGAAACAAGAGGGCCACGGTTGGGTCATAGCAAGAAGTGGGCTGCAGTACATAGCAATCTCTGCCAGCCTCTCCATACAACTTAGGGCAAAGGGCTGGGCTGGGCTGGGCTACAGAGCACTACCTCAAGATTCTGTAGGGCTTCCTCTCTCTCCTGATAAATCTTACTAATTATAAACTTTTCTTTGGCATTCCAAAGGCATGTGTGCATTTCTAGATTCCTTGCAGTTGAACCATTATTTTTATTTTTATTTTATTTATTTATTTTTTTTTGTCTTTTTGAGACAGGGTCTCGCTATGCAGTTGAGGCTGGTCCTGCGCTCACTTTTGTAGCCCAGGCTGGTCTCGAACTTGCACCAATCCTCCTGCCTCAGCCTCCCAAGTGCTGGGATTACAGGCGTGAGCCACCACGCCCGGCAAACCATTATTTTTAATCTAATGAGTTCTTCCCCTCCTTTAAATATAAGGTGGATATCAGAGAACAGTTTTTGATCACAATTTTAAAAATGAACAGAGTGATCTAGAGACAATGGGAATTCCACGTAATCTGTCGGCTCTCGGTTTCGCCTAAAGAACTTCTCCAGTGTGCTCACATCTCAGGAGCATGAGGTATTCTGAGTTAGTCAACGTTTGGAAATATTTAGGTGATTATGGTGAGAACTTCATGCAAAGCCTGACAAATGAAATTTATTCTTTCGTGGCATCACAAGGAAGAGCAGACGCTGACAGCTCTTTGCTCTTGATGCTTCCCAGTCCTTTGAGCGACATCTAGTGGACGATCTTTGAAAAAACACAGCATTTGCTTCCACGGTGTTTCTTCAATGTTAAGGACATGCCCTGTCAATGAGAAGCTATTTAAACCTTGTTTCTTTCTGGATGGTCAGCAGTGGCCTGAGATGCATTTTTCAGTTTCTAGGATGGGAAAACCACCAAGGCCAAACAGATGCTCTTCTTGCTGGATAGCATTCCTTCAGGGGTTCGGTATCACTGTTTGCTCTGTCACTAGCACTGTGATCACAGGCAAGTATTTTCTCTCAGCTATAAACTGTATCTAAAAATAGAACTTGCCTTAAGATGTTATGACAATAGTAAATGAAATGATGCTGGTGGAGGACTCAGTGCAGTGCCTGGCACACAGCAAATATACATTAGCTAACACTGGCCCATTTACACTCACCCTGCCTGCAGGGTCTACCTGTAGAAAAAAATGCTCTTGGATGGTGGCATAGTTCTGGTTTGTCCAAGGAAAGTCTCCAGATGTTATTATGAAGTGATATTGTTTTAAGATGTATCCTCAAAAAAAAAAAAAAAAAAAAAAAGCCATGTTTTCTTTCTCTGTGTAGGGTGTGTGTGTGTGTGTGTCTGTGTGTGTATCTTTCTCTCTCCCTCCCTTTCCCATGGTCTAACCTAGACTTGGCAAAGATCTGGAAAAAAATTCTATGATCTTTAAAATTTTTTTAAAAGTTATTTGGTACAGGGTCTTGCTATTCAGCTTCAACTTACAGTGATCCTGTTTCAGCCTCCCCAGCACTGGGATTATAGGCATGCAACACCATGCCTGGTTTCAGTGGCCAGCATGGCATGCCCAGAGTTGTAGAGCCATCTGGGTATATCGTTCTGGGGATTGAACCCAGGTCCTTGTACTTGCCAGGCAGGCACTTAGAGCACTAAGCTCTCTTCCCAGGGCCCCAAGATTCTTTTTTTCTCCACCTCTTTTGATAATCATGTTTTCCTTTCCAGGCTTCTGCATTCTTTTATATTTTTCATGGATACCAGGAATCAAACTCAGGACCTCATGTTTGCCAGACAGGAGCTGTGCTACTGAGCTATGTCCTAGGCCAAAAATTTAAGATTCTTAGTAACACCTGATACTTCAAAAGGAATTTGGAAGGGGCTGGCCAGATAGTTCAGTGGATTAAAGCACCTGATTAGGTTGACACATAGACCAGGGCTTGATCCCCAGCCTGCTGTGCCAGCCCCACCCCCAGGGTGCACTGAAACAGCAATTGAGACTGGGCATGGTGGTGCGTGCCTGTTATGCTAGCACTTGGGAGGCTAAAGATAGGAGGATCACTACAAGTCCGATCTGTGTAGTGAGACCCTGTAGACCTTGTACTAAATACGTTAAAAAAAAAAAAAAATTAAAAAAGGAAATTTTGAGAAACTCTTGAGGTTTGAGTTAGAAGTGGTTGCCTTTCACTGAAAAGCCTGGTTGTATGCTATCCTAGACCATTTGTGCCATGTGTTTGCCCCATTGTTCTAGCCCTTCTCATTTCACAAGGCCTTTGGAAAAGCATGTGTCCAGGTTCTGCAGAGTGTTATGTGTTTCTTCCTATTAAGTCTGCTTCAGAAGGGAACACTTTCTGAAGAGATGGATGAAGGCTTCTATGCATTTTAGGCAAATTTATATTTAGGCATAAGTAGTCTTTGAAGCAAAACTTGTGTTTGCTAATATATTCTGGCTGCTTTGATTTTTCTGGGATCTTTAAATAAACTTTATCCCTAAATAGGCTCTACTGTAAGAAGGCATGTAAAGCTGACTACACCCTGAGAAGCGTGGCTGGTTGGCAGCTCGCTCTTAAAGCTTCAGGACCCTCTCTCTCAGGGACCTTGTTCTGCAGGGGGGTAACTGGCCTAACAGCACCAGCAGAGAACCTAAGATTTCTGCAGCTCCATGTGGCACATGGAGCCCTGCCATAAGTCACAAGGCCTAGCTAAAGGGCAGGTGGGAGGGTAGTGCTGGGCTCAGAGTCTGGAGCACTGGACTGTGTGTGTTCTAGCCTGCCACTCACCTACGTGGCTTTCAGTACATCCCTTCCTCAACTGTGAATGCAATCACCCGCCTATGGTCACAAGACTGAAAGGACAGACTCTATATAAATTCTTTACAAACCACTGGGGGCCAATGGATGCCCCTACCTACTGCTCCAGCTTCCTCTGGGGTGGGCTGCCTGCTCCTCTCATCTTGTGACCAGGGAAGTGGTCCTACATCTTGCCACTCATGAGCGCAGTAACTTGAAACATGCCAGTCGTAACAACAGTTTAACATTTTACTAAATCAATTCACACAAATTTCAAATTGCAAATATAATTAAGGACAACAGATTCTGTTCTGCCTTTTAAATCTTTCATTTTCAAATCCATCATTGAGACAAAAACTAAATAATAATTAGGTCTGTTGCAAATTGATTTTTTTTTCTGAGAGAAAAAAAATGATAGTAAAAAGAACGCCACTGGGTGTACAATAAAGCACCACAACACACGGTTACAGACAGGGCTTCCTGGCTTCTGCGACGCGTAAAAGGGACCATTTTCCCCACTGCTCTGCGTCAATCAGGATTTCATTAAAATAAAACTATAAAATCTCCTAGGTTACACTAAGTCAGACACAGTCTGGAACACAGTGCTTAACAATAGTAATGCCAACTATCAGTGCTAACGTAAAAACATTTTAGAAGGTCAAAAACAATTAAACTGGAAATCAAAACCTTATTTTCCCTAGATGAGCAAAACTGAAAATGAAAGGGTATTCGCCTCTCAGTAAAGGTGAAGGGGATTTTTTTCTTTTGAGTGGGGGTGGGGTGGGGGACAGTTTGGGCTGGTTCTGGAGTTGTTCAGCCTAGTTGGCATCCAGCTTGGCCATTTCCTGCACGTAGATGCCTATACTCTCACTGTCAAAGAGCACAAAGTACACCGTTTTGATGGAGGAGGACATGGTGGACACAAAGTAACTGGAGATGGCCTTCAGAATGAGCTGGGCTGCTGTCTGCTTTGGGAACCCATTCCTGCAGGAAAGAAATCAAACATTCAGCAGCCGGGCAGCCACAGTGAGGGGAACATGCCCTTTCCCCCACCCCTCCCACAGAAGACCCTGAGGCTGGGCCAATGTCCACTGAGCTGGTCGTGCACAGGTGTCAAGAAACCCCATGCCCACCAGATGGACAGGCAAGGATGGAGAGCTGAGCCATGCAGCAGAGTGAGCAGCAGGCTTCTGGCACCCAGGAGCTTTCCTGAAAGGCAGCCAGCAAGCAGGAGGAGGGTGTTCTGTGAGGAGCACCAAGTTGTCCAAGGCAGTGCAAGCTTTTCCCACCATCCCTGCCACTACTGCTGTGCCTGGATCACGAACCAGGGCTCCTGACATCAGCCTCAGAAATGGCTGGGGGTTCTTTAGGAAGGTACTGAGTGCTGTCACCCCTGCCACACAAACACACACAAAAAGGTGACACCACACCAACCTTTAGATTTCATGGTCACAAGGGCTGCTGGCCTAGAATCCTCCCAACACGTACCAGTTGGTGCCACCCTAAATGCCAGGGCATCAGGGCTATAGGGATAGAACAGTGCAAAGCTGGGCAGCCTTTTCATCTTTGGGATAGCACCCAAGTCCCCAAATGGACTGGAACCCCATATAAGTGCTGACCTGATGTAATTTTTGGAGATAGGCACTCTGAACTTACCTGGAATGTGAACTCAGGACTGAGAAGTTCACATTCACGTATCTGCGTGTGCCCCAAGCTGCTCCCAGTCAACACTAACAACCCAGGTCACCCACAGGAAAGTGGCAAGAACAAGGCAGCTTGCCTGTTCTAGTGGAAATAGCCTGGATGTGGAGCCAGAGACCCTGGACGCAAGTACCTTGTGATCCCATTAGACAGTTAATCATACTGAGGGTGAGGGCTCACATTCACAGGGGTTTCTTTGTCCTCTGGCAAATCTATAAACCTGCTGGCATCTGAAGTGTGAGGCTAACCTGCCACTGGGCTGCTCTTCTCTGTTAATGGGATCCCTGTGGCCAAGTGAACAGGTTTGTAAACAGCCACGGTGGGAATGTTTCTGTTTTAAAGCAGAGGTGGGAGCTGGGGAGATGGCTCTGAGGCACAAGTGCCTGCTGGGCAAGTGCAAGGTCGTGAATTTGAACCCCAGTCCCACAAAAAAAAAAAAAAAAAAAAAAAAAAAAAAAAAAAAAAAAAAAAAAAAAAAAAAAAAAAAAAAAAAAAAAAAAAAAAAAAAAAAAAAAGCAGAGGTGTGTCCCCCAGAAAGCTCAAGCATTCTGCTGCTGTCAGCGCTGAGGGCACTGTGTGCCCACAGGACAGAATAGTTCTGTGATATGCTGCGAGTCACACAGAGCTCTGGCACAGTGTAGATTGCAGACACTGGAACTTCTGGGAGTTTCAGGAATGGAGCCCCTTAGAGGAAAAAGGACAAGTACGTTAAGTAGGCTGGAGTTTCTTCACACAGATGCTCCTTGGGCACATGTGCAGAGTCAGTGACACAAGGCAGCCAAGAGGAGAATGGCTCAGAGCTCTTGAGACTTTCTACTTTTCCTCCAAGAGACGCTGCTGGCCCCACACAGACAGCTGAGCTCAGCTAGAGGTGTGGGGACTATGCAGGAAGAAGTCTTGAATGAGATGGGTACTGAGCCCCTGATACCTATGCCTACTGCACAGCTGCTACAACTGCTGTCACAGGTATTGAGAACACAGAGGGCAGGTTTTCTAAAAGGTACATGTCAGGAACAGCTGGGAAAGTCAACCTGCTCTTCCATTTTGGGAGTGTCCTCTTGGCTGGGCTCCCATGTGCTGGGCCAAGGGAAGCCAAGGGCTTCTGCAGGTGGCAGGCCTCTGTCTGTGGGTATTACCTAGATGCACATGGACTGAGAGCTGGGAGGAGCTAATTTCTGTACATGAAGCTGAGGACCACACTCCCCCAGCTCCACACACCCCACAAGGGTACCTTCCTGCCCACATCTGCACAGAGAACCTGGGCTGAAGGAGGGCTTTGAGACAGTGGAATGGCAGTGGGTCATCTGACCTAATGGACTAGCTTGTCTTTTTTTGTGTCCACCCAGCCCAGCCCAGAAGCCTTCCAAGAGCTGGTCTGCCCAGGCCACTGCAGCAAAGGTGAGAGACTTTCAATAAGGGAATATTCTTTTCTAGTCCTCTACATTCTCAAACTCTAGCCAGGACCAGAGAGATGGAGGTTCATTGGAATTCAGTTTGTCAGGCTCCACCTGAAGCTTCTGATCCTATGGGTCTGGAGACCATTCTGAGGACATTGTTCTGTACACAGCCAGCATGGATTTCATAAGCAGAGCTCACACACTGGTAACGAATGGGGAGGAAGGTAAGGATCCAAGGTTTTAGATCAGCATTACCCAAATAGGCATAACCTCCTGTTAAGAGGCTGTCCTGCCAGAATGTACCAACCTTCAAGGCTGCTACTGCAAGTTTATGAATGAATTTGTTTCTAGGAAAATCCTGTGCTGACAAAGCTATCCTTCTGTCCTAGGAAACTACAACCTATAAGCAAGTGCCATCAGACTGGGAGCCCAAGACCATGCAGGCTGGCAGCCCGAAAGGCAGAGGCAACAGCTTTCCTGATACTTCCAGGTAGGCGCCCCAGTGTTTACTAGCTGCTTCAGTTAGATGCATTTCTAATACTGTGGCATGCAAGAGATGCTCTCATTTGTACTTTCTACACCCAGCCCCATACTCCCATGCAGTAGCCCAGGCAAGCCAGTCCCAGTTTTGCTCTCATGTACAGCTGGCCTGACAGCACTATCATCCCATAGCAGACAAGCAGAGCACTTAAAAGCTCTAGGGTTCCTGCTGCCATGCAGGATCTGTGTATCGGCCCTCCTTCCATGGCTGGTCTCATCTTGCTCAGGAATGGGAGAGGCCCACATGGAATTATGCCCTTAAGTATCAAGTGTTCCTCATCTTTTAAGTAGATGCTCTGACCACGTCTTTCTAAAGATTAACATACTGAAGCATGGCCGCCCTACCTCAGGTCCTATGACAGTGGTGCCTGGGTGACTAGTACTGTCATTGTAGTAATACTATGCTAACAATGCTGGCCTCAGGCCCCAGAGAGCTGCTGTCTAATCTACCTGTCTGGTCTAGGTGTTCAGGAGGGCAGTCTACCCAGATGCTGCATGCAACAGCACAGCACAGCACCGGCTCCTTGGCGTGGTGCTGACCTATTGGCTGCCTCAGGAGAACCTCCTGCCCACTTTTCAGCTTTGGCTCCTGGCTGGCTGGTTCTCTCCCTGGTTGCACAGCCATTGGAATGGCCATTCCTGCTCAGCCAGGTCTCTGGTCTCTGTGACTGCCCCCTGCCCTCTGGCTGCACAGGCTGCTTTTCAGAAGGGAACAGATGCCACAGAGTAAGGGTAAATGGCTTCTGTTGCAGAATCAGATTTGGGTTTGAATCCCCGCTACCCTGGGGCAGGAACTGGCCTCACTAAGCATCACTTTCTTCACTGAAACTAGGTCCTTTGAGGGTATACTTCATGAGGATGCTGCTGCTATGGTCGCAGTCACTTGCATCCTCCTTCTTTCATCCCCACCTGTCTTGTGGGTCATTTCTGCCTTCAGTTTGTTGTGGGCCAGGTGTCCTGCATCTGTGCCTGGTCCCACCCCAGCAGAGTCTGGGCCTTGATCACAATGCTCACTGCTGAGGCCTTACTTTATGCAGACTCAGGATCTGAGCTACCCCTGAAGTCATGCCAACTGTGTCCAGAACAGTCTTTCCTCAGATTCCTGGTCCCTATTTCCCTAGACCTGTGTAAGGGGATCCTGAAGGCTCTCTATGTGTGACATGCTCTTAAGTCAGCCTGCCCACTGATAGCTGGGTTATCCTCCCTGGATATGTACCCAAGAAAAGATTTAAGCTCCTCCAGTTCTGCTGAGCCTACTCTCTATGTGGCCTCACTCGTACCCCTGCTTTCTGGGAGCTCACCCTCCAGAGACAGGATAGGCTGAGTTGTGAGCAGGTTTGTGGGGACTGCAGAGATTCACATGGACAGCAACGACAGCCTGTGAAGGGAGTGGCCCAAGCAGCTATCCTGGAGGGACAGGCTGCGAACCTGCCTTGATGGCTGATAGAGTGGAGGGGAACTCTGTTCTTCCGCTGGGGCAGCCCCTGTCTAAGTGTCTTGGCTGACTGACAGATGGGTAGGGCTGCCTTAGAAACAGGGATGTGCGAAATGGCTGTCATCCCACATGAAGACACTTTTCCACAAGGCTGAGGTTTCCCTCACTGTGTTGCTTGCTGGCTGCCCTTTGGCGGCCTTTTCTATTTTCCCCAGTTTTGTGTGGCTTTTGAGCCACTGCCTATTTCAATTTGTCCTAGCCAGAGGCCACTCCATTGAGAGGTAGAGACCAAGTCATCAGGATCCTAGGGGGACAACAGTGGTATCTAAGAGGAAGAATACTCAGAAGGATGAGGCAGCTGGAGTATAGAAGCAGTGCAGGGCACAAAAAACAGTAAGTAATTCCTGTCAGCTCAGAGGACCTGGAATTGATTTCTGTCCATTTCTTTCACCTCTAAACCTGGTGCCTAAAGGGTAGGGAGGCTGATGGCACTGTGTGGGCAAGTCAGGGAACACAAGACATTCCCAGGCTCCCTGTGAGTCTGGTGCAGGGACTGCACAGGTAGGGGCTCCACAACGTGGCTGTGTGACTTTAGGTAAATACTTAATCTCTCTCAGCTTCAGGGTCTTTGGCTTTGAATGGATTTAAGAATGGTGCTCACCTCTTATAGCTGCTGTGAGATAACACAGATAGAGGGTTCAGCAGGCTTCCAGGGCCAAAAGAACCCTGATGAATAGAAGCTTAAAATATACAAAGTAGCTTTCCTTTCAAGCTCATAAAGCTAAGGAAAGTTTAATTAAAGCCTTCAAAATAACCATTCCCTATGTACTACTCTGGAGAGGAGGTGTCTCCTCATGTCAGAGACTGGGGAGTAGAGTGTCCATGACTAGTGTGACTAGAATGGTCATGTTCCAAGAGGGAGGAGTTGACCTACCCCTAGTCAGGGCTCACAGGCTGAAGAAGCAGGCATCACCAGGCAGGGTGTGGGTCATCCTTTACATTGAGAGAGGCTAGGCTTCCCCTAGAGAAAGTGACTCCTACTCTTGTCCATGTTTGCATTTATTTTTAAATGTCATCATGCTTTTTATGCCAGAGACACTGGATGCCACAAACAAGCAGTTTTATTTCCCCTTCTAAGCCTCCTGTGATTTACTGGCAGTCTCTGGTGTAATCCCATTCTTTCCTCATGAAAGGGAGGGCAGCTGTTTCCACGGCTGTGGGATGAGGTCTGCCTGACAGATGTGGGCCCAGGGAGCACAGCACATGTGCTG
>PVJA010028935.1:0-27148 GCA_004027025.1 Myocastor coypus | reverse complement strand
CACCGATCCTCCTGCCTCAGCTTCCAGAGTGCTGGGATTACAGGCATGAGCCACCACACCCAGATCTTTGCTTCTTCTCTTACTTAACTTGATGTTCATGGAAATGCCCAATTGCATTGTTTGCATTTTCTGTGAGCCACCTTCTTGTCAGGGTCTTGATGTAAATTTAATTTTGATGACATTATATACAAGAATGAAGTCCCCAGATCCTTAGGAAGATAAGCAGTAATGGGTTCACAGCGGGATCCTGATATCAAGAACTTCCTGTGTTTGTAAACTTTCTACTAAACTTTTCCATGCTGGAGCTCCTTACTTTGCCTTTTCAGAAATCTGCTGACAAGTGTCCACTTCTCTTATTTCAATAGGTTATAACAGCTCCCTCTCACATACTTACAGAACTTTGACCAACTATAACATTTATGTATAGAAAAAAGCAAAAGTTGTGAGCTTCTCAATCGATTCCATAGGTCAAGGCATAAATAGAAACTTCTAGAAATTTCAACCTAGCAGTCTGTCCATGCAAATTTATCACTACCAGATGAAGTAGAGGAATGTATTCCTAATTTAACCTAAATTTTCTTTTAGACCCTTACTGTATCGGAACTTATTTTTAATAATGTGCTTTGCAACTTGAGGTAAGATAATATTTTACAATGTGGTGCAATTTCAAAGGCACACCCAGCCACATTATAGTTGCACTTAATCATCACAGCAGCCTTTATGGGAAACATTTCATTGCTTGCTTTTTAAGGAGGAAACCAAGGCAAGGAAAACTGGATGGTCAGTCCAAGGTTACAAGGTCAGGACTCACGGGTGGACCTTCTAAACAATGTCTACTGCTGTCTTCCAAAATTAAGACTCTGACCCTGGTTAGATTCATGGGCTAAAATAATATATGACAGGAATGATCTTATTAAAAAGGAAGCTATGTACCATAGAAGGGAAGAAAAATAGAGAAAACAGGCTGGTATCCAGCTTCTACTCTGAATAGTTTGCTATTGGAAGAGGCTTGTGTTGTCGAAGACACATGCACACTTTCTTTCCCTGGCCCCCTCGCCTAGATTTCCGGGAAGCCTTGCTGACCTGCTCTTCTGCTTCTTGTAGGGTGTGTGATGGTGGTGTCTGTGATTGCACAACTGGCTCAAGTTCACAACTCTACAGTGGAGGCCTCAATGGAGAGACTGTGTGGCTACTTGCCTGGTAAGTGTGGAAAGGCCTTGCTGCTGTTGGCTCGACCTCGCACCCCCGAGTTGGCATGAGTGTATCTGTGCCCCACATGCATTATGGAGCAGATTGGATTGTCTTATGTCTGTGGGTTGATACTCTGATGAGACTTCTGGAAATACAACTAAATAACATTCCAGGAAATTTCTCCCTGACATGCATTTCCCACCATGGTGCAATGAAATTGCTATGGACATTTGGGAAATAAAATCTTGAATGGCCAATTGTCACTTTATGAATCACGTTAATAATGATTTGCCTAAAAGGTGATCGGGTGCCTTCAGCACTAGGAAGTCAGAATAGTGAGTAAAGTCAATAATTCCATGTTGACTTGTGTATACAAACCTATGAGCACAGACTTTAAGCTAGCAAGACAACTGGTCTCAAAATTCCACGTTGGAAAAGCTCTGTAGCACTCTATTGGTGTCAAGTGGATCTCAACAAACATCATTATCCATCCTTCAAAGGACAGAGATGATCAATGGCTCAAAAAAGTTGTACAATGGTTTCTCAGCCTTAAGAGCAGGTGATATCCATTTTCTTCATAAAATAGTGTTGCGCAAACGGTGATAAGGAATATACATGTTTAAAGTCAAATTTTCTTTTAATTAGTTCATCAAAGATCCTACATTATGTTTTCTGTTAAATAATACTGCTGTATTAACGGTTATTTTATCTTTGATTTATATAACATACTATGTTGATAGTGACAAAGAATTTTCAAAGAATTCATTATACATAGTATAATTTCACAGGATAACATATCTAGCACCCTTATATATCCTTATTGACCTATATCTAATGAATATTAGTAGCTAACTTGAACATCTTAGCTGAATGCATTTGATTACTTTGGCAAGATTATGTAATCTCTTTGTCAAAATAAAGACTAGGAGAGGATAGTACACAAACATTTGTGTTTACAACATTGAAAATGGATCATAGTTAAAATTTTAACATATTAATGTAAAACCTTCTTTTTGAAAAGTAAAATGCAACCTATAAGTTTAAAATAATTTTGACTTTCCCTATCCCCCATTCCTCTCTCTCTCTCTCTCTTCCTCTCTCTCTCTCTCTCTCTCTCTCTCTCTCTCTCTCTCTCTCTCTCTCCCTCTTCCTCTCTCCCTCTTTCTCTCTCTCTCCCTTAATGAATTTAGTGCAAGGTCTACAGGTTCTCACTACACAGATCAGACTCATAGTGATCTTTCTGTTTATAGCCTCCCAAGCACAGGAATTGCAGGTGCACCACCATGCCCAGTCTCAGTCACTGTCTCAGTGTGCCTTGGGGGAAAGAACAGAACAGCACACTGGGGTTGGAAACCCAGTTCTAGGATCTGCCTAAGCAGGTGCTTTAATCTGCTGAGCTGTCTGGCCCGTCCTGTTTCCTATGAGGAATAACTGACGTGAACTTAATGAACATTATTCTTGTCCAATTGTATACTTATATATTCAATTTTATAAGTCTATAAATAACATGTTGTTTCACTATTGATGTCTTCAGTCTTTTCTAGATAAAACACACGTAGAAAACCATCCAATGTAAAGCTGTTGTGATGTAAACATTCTTGGAAACACAGCCCAAGTCAAGAAATAACAGATGGATGCCCTCCCCCAACCAAAATCCCACCCACACACAGCCTTTCAAAGCCCCACCCCAATAGAATAATGTTCTGAATTACATGTTAATTTTTTATTGTTTAATCACCCCAGTGAGCATCCCTAGGTACTAGTCTTGCCCAGTTTTTGTAGTTTGGATGTGCTTTCTAAATCTATTTTAGAGGCCAGCCAAATAGCTCAGTGGATTAAATCACCTATAAGCAGGTGCAGGAGCTAGGAGGCCAGGGGTATCAATCCCCAGCCTTACTGTACCAGCCCCATTCCCAGGGTACACTGAGATGGCAATCGAGACTGGGCCTGGTGGTGCACACCTGTAATCCCAGCATTTCGGAGTCTGTAAACAGGTGGCTCACTAGGAGTTTGAGCTAGTAGTGAGACCCTGAACACCCGGTAGACACTTCCCTAAAATACAATAAATAAATAAGTCTATTTTAATCTACAACTTTCCTTTGTATCTTCCTCTTTTCCTTATAGTTTAGCCATGGAATTTGACATGCAGAGTTTCTCTCAGCCTGAACCGTACTGATTGCATCTTTATGGCACAGCCAATGTTTTCTTTGTCTCGTATCTAGTGAATATTGACAGCTAGATCCAGAGTCTTGTTGAACTTATTTTATTACTTTGGCAAGATTATGCAATCTCTCCCCCGTCCCATGGTTTTGATCAGCTATTGTTGCTCGGTGGTAACATTTATTAATTTATTGAGAGGTAGAAAATTATAATATTCCAGTCTATCATTTATTTTTTTCATTTATTAACTGATTTTATATTAATATTCTGAAATAAACAACTGGCTTTCTAAAGCATATTAATAAACTCATCGATTTAAGCACAAAGGAGGGCTTCAGTCAATTGCAATTATTATTCTCTTAATGCTCAAATGACCCCAGTGGGAGCCTCTTAGTTCAACTCCTGAGTGGCTATAACCTTGGAGAGAAATCTTCAAGACCTGAAGCAGCAAGGTGTCCCAGCCCTGCCTTATAGTTTTCCAGCCCCAGGTTTGACATCAGTCATTTCTCATAGAAGCCCTGACTTCTTTTAATGAAAAATACTATTAAAGGCCACCATCTGGATGCTAAAGGATGCTCACTGCTACTGACTGGCCATTCTGTCTAGATTTTTTTTTAATGAGCAATGAAATATATGCATATACATTTACATATAAAATTTTTAAGGTTAACTATTCACGTTAGTCAGCCTTCCTGTTGCTGAGACATGAGGCCTAACACCCATAATTCAAAAGAGCAGAGGTTTAATTTGGCTCATGGTGTAAGGGATTAAGTCCATGGTTAGCTGGATATGAGGCAGAAGCATGATGGTGGGTTAATTCAGAGCGGCCAGCATGCAGAAAAAGAAAGGAGGAACTGGGGAGAGACATGCATTCTCCACAGGCGTGTGCCCAGTGACGGCTGCCTCTGGCAAGCTCCCATCTCCTAGCAACACATGAAGTCATCAACAAGTCAACTCTCCAATAAGTTCAGTGCCTCCATAATCCAAGCATCTCCTAAAACCCAACCTCTGAACACACGAGACTTTGGGGGAACATTCCAATTCTCAACTATAACAGTATCTAGTTAATTCATAGTGACTCTTTAAACTCAAACATGATGCTGTAGAATCTTTTAAAATCTCCTCAGTATCATGCCTTGGTGTGTCCTTTCTAAAGTCATAATTGCCAAGGACAGGGTGATCGATCAAAGTAAAACAGCCAGTGCTTATTCATTTATGCATTCTCCTCCATCCACATATCAGGTCAGACTATCACTCCTAGTACTACTATCATTAATATATTTCATAGAGATTGAGAGCAGCTAAAGTAGTTTTTTTTGTGTGTGCTTTTCTCATTTCTCCACCCTTTTAAATCTTGGAGCTCTGTTATCTGAGCAGATCGCAGCTACATAGAATAACCACTCCCTTTCATCCTCGCTTAGTCTGAGCTCCCCCAGAGAGTGAATGGTTAGAGTGTGCCACCCCCTTGAGCGGACACTCCTCCACTGGCCATGTTGTCTGAAGTTCATGCCTCAGAAAGAGCTCAGAGGAACTGTCTCGGTTGCTCTCCTCTCATTACTGAGACAAATACCCCACACCCAAAATGAAGGAAGGAAGGTTTACTTAGTTCTCAGTCACTGGAGGCTTCAGGCCGTACTCACCTGTCTCCAAGGCAGAGCAGCACGTGGCAGGGAGCAACCTTGTGGGTGGCAGCAAAGAGCAGAGAGCAAAAGGGAGGAGTAGGGACAGCAACAACGACAGAAAAGGAGTCTGTCTCCCTTAAGTTGCCTTCAGACCATCCTCACCAGGCTGGGTGTAGTACTCACACTCATAGTTCCAGCAGCACTCACACCCATAAACCTACTGGATCATGAGTTAGTCACAAACTATAGGCATGGCTGCATGGAACTTTTGGGGGACAACTAGACACAAGCCACAACAGGAACAACATTCCCTGAAACCTGCATGTTGATAACAGGTCATCTTCCCCCTTACACTAGCAAGTCAGCATTTGTCTTGATATAGAAACTCTTGATACACAATGTATTTCCCCAAATAGCTTAAATATACTAGCACAATCCTAATGACAATATTTTTTTTTTCTTCCTTATAAATCACTTACTGTTTTTCCTAGAACTACAAATGATACTCTTCTCTTGTTTCCCATAAGGGCTAGAAAATGTTTCCCATAAGGGCTAGAAAATGTCCCGGTGTTAATTTTTGTTTACTGATACTCTCAAGCTCTTTCAGTGTAGGACTTCAAGTATTTATTTTCTAACGTCAGAAAAGTTTTTAGCCTTCCCTCAGTTCCTTTGGTGTGGTATTACTATTCTGGGATTTCTATTATCCCCACATTGACTCTGCATTGCTTGTCTTTCATAGAGTACTTTATGTCTTTGATACCCTTTTATTTCATCATTTGATACTTTTTATTTTGTGTCACTAGAGATTAAACCAGGGGCTTTTGCACTTAGCTCCATTTCCAATCCATTTTATTTCAAGAGAGAGTCTCACTAAGTCATACATGCTGGGCCAGAATTTTGATCCCAGCATGCCACCAGGCCTAGCTTTTTATTTATTTTTGAATCTTAAAATTATTCTTCCTTTCACCTTCTATTTCTCTTACATCATCTATTATTTTTGCTTGTTCTTATGTTCACTGCAGTTTAAGCTTCATTTCTTTCCTAATTTTTATTCTTCCCTGAATTCTTTCATTCCACAGCTGAGTCTTGCTAATTCTGATTTCTGCTATTCTTTCATGTCTCATAGCGTGTTATTAATGCCTCTTAGCTCACTTTAGAATCATGTTATGTTTTAATCTTTTTTGGCTTGGCTTCTTGGCATGCTTTGCCTGTCTGTAGGGATGCTATTCTGTGCCTTATTCTTTTCTTCTTATAATAACTCTGTATGGGAATTGACCTAGATACATTTCTGTTGTTCATTTTTATGTGAAATTAGTTTTCAAAAACCCTTAGGAAGAGGTGGTTCAGGTTAGCTTTTGTAAGTACACGGCACTCCTTCTTTTGTTGTTTTTGTGTCATGCTTAAAAATACAGGCTAGCTTGCTTTCTGAGACTCTTTAGTTCTTCTCCACTGTCTACTTTTATCTGGAATCCCTTTATGTTTTATTTCAGTCCAGCTCAATTTTGATCCAAACCCAGCAGCTTCTCCTTAGTGTGGGCCCTGGAAGGAAGCTTAGATGGGTCATTTTCTTTCCTTTCTTTAGATTTTTAAAAATCTTATATTTTTTATTTATTTTGTGTAGGGTCTCTCTCCACAACTCGAACTCAGCCTCCCCGGCACTAGGATTATGGGCATGTGGTACCAGGGATTGAGCCCGGGTCCTTGCACTTGCCAGGCAAGCACTTAGACTGCTGAGCTATCTCCTCAGCTGGGGGTGGGTCATTTTCTGGAACTTACAGATACCTCTGACCGTTTCCCATCAGCCACCTGCCTTTGCTGCAGGCCACGCCCCTCCTGCCATCAGCTGCTGGGCTCACTGTCTCTCTGAGCACTCCACCTCATGCCTGGCAGCTCTGGGGCAATTCCTTTTTCTTCAGTTCACTTGAATTCATTCCTTTCCTTTCCTTTCTCCAGTACAGACACTGATAAGCTGCAGGTGTCATGGTTTTGTTGTAGTTCTGCTCTCATTGTTACCTGCAAGTTTTAGTTATGACTTAGATGGGGTGGGGGGATTACCAGGAATCAAACTCAGGACCTCATGCTGGCCAGGCAGGAGCTGAGCTATTTCTCAGGCTCTATGACTTGGGTCTTAAATGTCTCCCAAAAGCTCATCTGTTGAAGGTGTGGTGCCCAGTTGGCAGCACTACTGAGAAGCAGTAGGAGCTTTAAGATGGGACTTCCTTGGAGAAAGTAGGAATTGGAGCTGTGGCCAAGAACAGCATATTGTGGACTGGGAGCCTCGTCTCTGTCTCTGCTTCGCAGCTACGGTGTAGGGAGCTGCTTTGCTGGACTAAGCGCTCCCAACGTGAGGCTCCTCCTCCCCTCAGCGCTACAAGTAATGGCGCCACCGGCTGGTTGCAGACTGCAGCCAAGCACTTTCCTCCTTTAAATTGTTTGTGTTAGGTATTTAGAGGTGGTGAAACAAAGGCTGGCTAACAGCTGTCCAATGACTCTGTGTGTGTGTGTGTGTGTGTGTGTGTGTGTGTGTGTGTGTGTTCAAAGGGAGTCTCAAACTGTACATGCATCCCTCTTCTCTCTGTAATTCTCCCTTGTACAGGCTTTAACTTTCCAGCAGTGGTCTATACTATGTACTGCTCTACAACTTTCTCTCTTTACTCAGTATTAAGTTTGTAAAATCCATGCATGTTAAGGCACCCAGACTGGGGTTAAGCCTCCTAAATTACTCTATAGTCTCATGAACATGGTTGCACTGTATCTTGTTGCTTTACCCCCTATTACTAGACACTCACAGTCTATTGTAAACCCTACTGCTATGGTCTAGCGAGCTATGGCTTGAGGGTGTCCCCCAAACATTCATTTGCTGGGATCCTAATCTCCAGTACAGCAGTATTGAGGAGGTGGAACCTTTGCAAAGTAGTCCAGTACAAGGCAATGAGGTCATAGCAGTAGGGTTCTGTCAGTTTCATGGAAAGAATTAGTTCCTGTGACAGTAAATTGTTAGAAAAACATCAAGTTCACTAAGTATGGCAGTGCATACTTTGCTGCTTCCAGTCTTACACGGCGGCTCTCCCCATCTGCACATGGTTTTCTGCCATGTCATAATGTGACTAGGAGGGTCCTGAGCAGGAACTGAACAGGGAGGGATGCCCAACCATGGACTTTCAGCCTCCAGATCTCAGCCTTACAAAGTACTCAGCCTCAGGTCGTTTGTTATAGCAACATAACATGAACCAATTTACTTCCTTTATATTTTTACATGTCTGTATAAGAGAAACAGAAATATTATTACAACTTTACAAAAGGGAAATAGTGAAGCTCAGAGCCAGTTGTTATTAAGTGTTCCAGTTGGTTGCCATTCCTATGTAATAGGCCACACTTACAGATATAACCATTTGTATCTTGAATCTGATGTTCTGTTTTATAAAAGCAGTTGTATTGGCCAAAGGCAAAAGACTGAATAGAAACCCTACTCCTTAGCTTATCCCCTCTTCTTTGCATATTAGCAAAATGTAAAATAACCTAGAACAAGATAGCTTGTGTCCAAGGTACCATGCTGGCCCATTTGGTCTGGAACAGGAAGGGTCAGAATTAGCTCAGGAAAAATGACAGAATGTGAGATGTGTGTGTGTGTGTGTGTGTGTGTGTGTGTGTGTGTGTGTGTGTGTGTGACTGACTCAGGTCCTTGCATTTGGCAGGCAAGGGCTTATTCTACTGAGCTATCTCCTCAGCCCCAAGAATGTGAGATTCTGGTAAAAATGGAATTAGAATTGTTAGTTCACCAAGGAAAGGAAGTCAGACAGCTGGATTTTGATAGTGGGGTGCCTTTTCAATTGAAGATATTTATTTTAATCTTATGAATTGATGTTTTACCTCCCAGTAGAAACTAAGCACTTACTTGGGATTAAATTGTCATTCCACTTAATGGTCATAAAGGCAGACAGGCATTATTGTACCCATTGAATGGGTGTAGAAAACTGCATGGAGTGCTGAAATGCATACCATGAGATGGTAAGTAGGTTATTCCAAGCTGAGCATGTCTCCTAGAATATATAACAGGCTTGGTCCATAGTGTGGTCCTCAATTCATGTAGTTTTTCTGCCTGGCCCACCATGATAACGGAGAATAGGAGAAAGTAAAATTATGCACATCAGCAGTCAATTATTTTAAAAATTATTTTAAGTATACCTTTTGCTCCTAAAGCTAAACAATAATAAAACATAAAACCTTAGCATGTAAGCAACTGTTTTTTAAAATAATCACTCAGTAAACACACCTCCTTGTTATGCCTACATCTGCAGTTTTGTTTTGTTTTTCCACATTCTGCAAAAACATTTCTGACCTTCAGTGTCGCCCACTGTTTTTGCCTCTAGCTGTCATTAGTAAACACCTTGGAAGAATCTTAGAATTTTTCATGGAGAAATGATTAATGGAGTCATGCTCAGTAGGGGTCCACAGAATCTATGCCCTGCTTATCTTAGTAGAACTTCACTTTCGTGGGTCACCTGTGTAGAAAGCTTATCTTTGTGCAGTATGATAGCTCAAAATTACACGGATGAAACGGAAAAAGGCACCTCATGGAGCCTAGAATCTGTACTATGTGGTTAATTGGTCTCCCTGTGCGTCAACGTTCTCATTAATAGTTAATGTATGAAAACACCTGCTCTGCCCAAGATAGATAAGGCATCAAGCAAGATGTCCTAGCAAGCGGCAGCATGCACTATCAATAACATCGACTCTTGGAGTAAGATTTCAGCCTCCCCTGAAATTGCATTTACTATGCCTGGTATCTTAAACTCTCTGTACCTCAGTTTTCTTGCCAATAAGTGCCAGGATAGAAGAGGCCATTTCCTCAAATGTTTCTTCTAAGAAATGAATTAACATTAAACATGGAAAGACAACAGACAAGATGACTTGCAAGTTGGCACGTCCTAGGCTTTATTTGCACACGCACGTGTAAACACCTACCACACAATGCTTGACTGGCCTTTTTTTCACCTTCCTTTGCCCTTTGGAATGGCTTATTTTTCTCGTTTCCTGTCATTTCAAGTTCAGGCCTTTGGATCTGTAAAAACTAAACACTTCTATGTCTTCCTGTGTGCAGCGTGCCCCCACAGTATGATCTACACTTGAGACGGGAGCTTCACTGGCTTTATGCTGCTATAATAGAGTAGCACAGATTGAGTAATTTATATTTTTCTCAATTTAAATTGCTTCATTAGTACATTTTAGGTGTCTATAATGATCACATTTATTAGAGAGATTTTATACTTCTACATGATATAACTAGATTCTACTTTTTCCCATTTCCCTATTTCCCTTCAACCTTTCTTCCCTTCATTATTTACAAAAGCTTTGTTTCTATTCTTTTTATCACTTTTTGCTCACTTTTTTCTTTCCATTCCCCTCCATCCTTCCCAGTTCCTATTCCCACTTGAATATTTTCCTCCTATTTCACAATCTCTATTCTACATTTTCACCCCTTTTTTACACTTTCAGTTTCTCACACAGGAGAAACAATGCACTATTTACACATGAGTCCAATTTCTTTAAGAGTGTGGTCTCAAGGTACATCCACTTACCTAGAAATGTCTCAAGCTTATCCCTATTTATGGCTGAGTAGTACTCCACTGTGCAAAAACCCCACATCTTCTTTGTCCACCAGTTAATAGGAGATTGGGCTATTTCTAAAATTTAGCTATTAGAAACTGCTGCTATAAACATGCATGTGCATATGTTACTGTGGCATGATGCTTTTAATTCTTTCGGGAAGATACCAAGAAGGGGAATGGCAGGGTCAAATGGGACCTCTATCCCAATGCTGTGAGGATTCTTCACACTGATTTACACAGTAGTAGCACCAGTCTATACTCCCACCAACATCGAAGAAGGATCATCTTTGCACATCTCCATCAGCATTTGCGATTGGTTAATTTTTTGAGTGGTCATTCTTTCTTGGGTGAGAAGGAATCTCAGAGTTGTTCTAATTTGCATCTCACAAACAGCCAATAATTTTAAACCTTTTAAATATATGTATTTCGAATTTCTATTTCTTCATCTCAGAAATAGCTATTGATGTCAAATGCCCATTTCTGGATCAGGTCTTTAAATTCGGATAATCTATTTTTTTAGTCCATCATATATTATAGATAGCAATCTTTTGTTTGAGAAACAGCAAACAACTTTTTTCTCACTCTGCTGGTAGTTACTTTTGTAATGCAGAGGCTTTTTAATAAGATGAGATCCCAGGTGTTGATCTGCTATGAGACTTCCTCTATGCTTAGGATTTTGTTTATAAACTCTTTGCCTACATCAATGTCTACCTAGTATTCTACCTATTATTCTATCCAGCAGATTTAGCATTTGTTTAGTATTTATTTTCATTTAGTATATTGATCTTTGATCCATTTCAATTTTAGTTTAGTGCATGGTTAAAGACATGGGTCTAATTTTCATATCTGGCATGTGGAAAGCCAGTTTTCAAGCAGCATTTATTGAAGAGGCTATCTTTCTTCCAATGAAAGTGTTTGGCACCTTTGTCAAAGATAAGGTGGCTAAGTATGCCTAGAGTTGTTTCTCTACTTCCTAGTCTGTTCCACTGATCCTCAGGTCATGATTTTGCAGTACCATGCTATTTTTATTGGAGTAGCTTTGTAGTATAATTTCATGTCATTGATTGTGATACCTCCTGCCTGACATTTATTGCCAAGAATTGTCTTTACTTTTTGTCTCAGTTACTTTTCTCTCATTGCTGGAACAAACTACCTGATACTCAAATTTGGGGAAGGAAAGGTATATTTAGCTCACAGTTCATGGAGATTTCATTCCATACTCAGCTGGCTCCTAAGCAAACTGCCACATGGCAGAGGGCAGCAGTTGTTGGTGGCAGAAAACAGCTAGAGCCAAAGGGAGGAACAGCGGCAACAGCGGCTACAGGCAGCGAGTCGGTCTCGTTTCTGTGGTATTCAGGCTCTCTGCCCCAGGCTGGATGTAGTACTCTCACCCATAATCCCAGCAGCACTCATGCCCATAATCCCAGTGGATCATGAATTAGTCACAAAGTCTAGAAGTCTGCCCCATGACTGCATGAGGCTTTGGGGGAACAACTAGACACAAACTATAGCACTGTTCTAGGTCTCTTCTGGCTCCGAGTGGATTTCAGCATTTTTTTTTTCTCCAGATCTGTGAAGTACACTAATGTTACCTTGATTTAGATTGCATTAAATCTGTACAACAAGTTTGGAGGTATGGCCATTTTCACTATATTGGTTCATCTTACACAAGAGTGAGGGATACCTTTCCAATTTCTGATATCTTTTTCAATATTCTTTTCCAAAATGCTGTAGTTTTCAATATGGAGGTCTTTTCCTTCCTTAGAGCGATTCAAAGATTTTCATTTGGCTTTTTGAATACTATTGTGAAAGGTGTTATTCCCCTAATTTTTCTGTCAGTAAGTTTGTTATGCATGTACAGAAAGGCTATGGATTTTTTAGCCTTGACTTCATATCCAGCTGTCCTGCTGAAATTAGTGATTAAATCTTGAAATCTTTCGGTGAAGTTTTGGGGGCCTTCTGTGCAGAATACTGTGTCATTGTGAAATAATTTAACCCTTTCCTTTCCTATACTATTTCTTTTAATTTTTTTCTCTTGTCAAATTGTTCTGAGTGATCTATGATAAATATGTTAAATAACAGCAGAAAAAGTAGATATCCTTATCTTAGTTCTGATTTTAGAGTGAAATCTTTCAGTTTTTGTCAATTTAGTATGATGTTAGCTCTTGGTTTGTCCCAAATGGCTTTTATTGGATTAAGATAGGGACCATATATTTCAATTTTCTATAAGATATTTTATCATGAATGAGTGTTGGACTTTGTCAGATGCTTTTACTGCATCTATTGAGATGATCATGTGTTGTTTTGTCCTTGGTTCTTTTTAATGCGGTGTACTATATGTATTGCTTTGCATATGTTGAACCACCCCTGCATCCCTGGAATGTACCCTACCTGGTCATGGTGTATAATCTTCATGATGATTTACTGCACTGTGTTTGAAAGTATTTTACTGAGGATTTTTGTATCTATGTTTGTCATGGATATTGGCCTGTAGTTCTCTTTCTTAGTTGGCTCCTTCTCTGGTCTTGATGTCAAGGTAATACTTGCTTTCAGGAATAAATTTGGAAGTATTGCTTCTCTTGCAATTTTATTGGAGTTTTAAAAGTAGTTTATGGGTCATGCCCACACACTGTACTCTGTAGAATGATTGTGAGGACAATATGCAATATGTCAACTTTCAAAGAAAAGAAGGGGGAAAAGAAAAAAAAAAGTAAAGTAATGTGGATTTAGAAAGGTTAATGTTTAAGTGTTTGATCAATCTTATATACCTATATGTATTAATCTAAACTGATCTGATGATGAAAATATGTAATATAACCATTGTTAAATTTAAACAATAAAAAAATTGAAAAAAAAAAGTAGTTTATAGTAGATGTTCTCTAAATTTCTTTCAGAATTCAGTGTGAATCCACTAAGGCCTCGGCTTTTATTTGTTGGTAGGCTTTTAACTACATCTTCAATTTCACTGACTGGTATTAGTTCACTTAGAATTTTTATGTCTTCTTAGGGGCTGGGGAGATAGCTCTGAGGCACGAGTGCCTGCTGGGCAAGTGCAAGGTCATGAGTTCGAACCCTGGTCCCACAAAAAAAAAAAAAAAAAAAAAAAAAGAATTTTTATGTCTTCTTGATTTGACTTTGATAATTAATATGTATCTATAAATCTGTCCATTTATTCCAATTTCCATCTTATTAGAATACAAGTTCTCAAAGTAGGTAAAGATGAATGTCTGGATTTCTGCAGGGTCCATTGTCATTTTGCCTTTTTCATTTCTAATACATGGATTTGAGTGTTTCATCTCTGCTTCTTGATATGGTTGGCCAAGGGTTGGTTGATTTGATTTAATCTTTCAAAGAACCAACTGTTGGGTTCATAGATTATCTGCACTGTTTCCTTAGTCCTTGTTGCATTAATTTCTGCTCTTATCTTTATAATGTCCTTGCTTAAATTAGCTTTTGTTTGGGCTAGCTTTGTTCTTTTTGTAGAAGCTTCAGGTTCAACATTATTATTATTATTATTATTATTATTATTATTTGTCTTAGTTACTTTTCTCTTGTTGCTAGGACAAATACCTGACACCCAAAATGAAGGAAGGAAAGGTTTATTTAGCTCACAGTTAGTGGAGGTTTCAGTCCATACTTGGCTGGATCCAAGGCAGAGAGGCACATGGCAGAGGCCAGCAGTTCAAGGCAGTGGAACAGCAACAAAATGGTAACAGAGACAATTAGCCAAGGGAGCAGAGAGCAACATCATTAGTCTGCTTCTCTGTCTGTCTCTCTGTCTCTCTTTATATTACATCAGGCTCTCTGCCTTAGCCTATCCACCTCAGGCCACACCTATAATTCCCAGCAGTACTCAGACCGATAATCTCATCAGTAGTAAAACACATAATCGCGGTGACTCATGAGTCAAGTCTCAATCTCTAGAAGTCCCTGCCTCATGATTTCATGAGGCTTTGGGGGGACAACTAGACATAAACCATAACATCATCATCATCATCATCATTATTATTATTATTATTATTATTATTATTATTATTTTGTATTTTAAGGAAGAGTCTACAGGGTGCTTAGGGTCTCACTCGTAGATCAGACTCATAGTGATCCACCTTTTTACAGCCACCCAAGAGCCTGGATTACAGGCATGTGCCACCATGCCCAGTCTAAATGATTTATTTTGCCTCAGTATGTTTCCCTGATATGGGCATTTACTGCTATAAATTTTCCTCCTAGGATTGTTTTAATTGTGTCCCATAACAGCCAGTATGGTAGAATGACATTATCATTTAATTGTTGGAATTAATTTCTACCTTAATTTCCTCTGTAACCCACTTATTGTTCAGAGGGGTGATATTTAATGTCCACATGTTTATGAAGTTTTTGAGGTTTCTTTTGCCATTAATTTTGAAGTTTATTGAACTATGGTCTATATGCATGGAATAACTTCAGTTCCTTCACATTTGCTTAAGCATGTTCTATGAGCTAATATGTGGTTTATTTTGGAGAATACCCCATGTGCAGCTTAGAAAAACATGCATTATGCTGTTCTAGGCTGTAACACTTTGTAGACAGTGTATTTCTTTTGATTGGTGATGTGAGGCATGAATATTGATGATTACAACTAATATACTTCTGTTACTGGCTCCTTTTTCGTAGTTTCCTTGTTTGCATTGCCTGGAAGATTCATTCTGTTGGGATTCATGGAGTTGTACTCATTATTTATTTCTATAATATGCTTCAGAACATTATGGAGTGCCAGTTTGGTGCTAGTGTGATATGTTTCTGCTGTGCCTGCTCTCATGCTGGCCCCATTCCCCTGAAAATAAGACCTAAGCAGAAGACAATTGGCCTTGAAAACCAGAGATGAATAATGCCAGCCCAAATCAGGCTATTCTTGCCTTACCTGCCACTACTATCCTCTTCCTTGGCAGCTATTCTGGAAGGCAGGTAAAGCAAGGACAGGCTGATTGGGCTTGGCATTTTCATCTCTACTTTTCAAGGTGGATTATTTTCTTGGTCTTATTTTCAGGGAAACAAGGTTTTAGGATTTAGTTCTCAGAGAGCCATGTCATGTCTGTACACCACTGCTCCAGGGACCTCTCAAGCAAATAATGACAGAATCCCTAAGAGGAAAGGATAGTTCAAAGGATGCTGCTCCAAGAGTGACATGAGCCCTGCAGCCCTCCACTGCTACTGGAGCAAAACAGAATTCTATGAAGCATGCACACACACACACACACACACACACACACACACACACACACACCACACACACACACATTAATCTTATGAAAAAGAAGTTGTATATTCTCTTCCTTTAGCCAGTAATACAAGGTAACCAAAGAACACTCTAGCATTGATTTTTAAATCGTTTTGCTCCAGGCAAGCTAACTCTACCTGAGCAATACTTTAAAATTGCTTCCAGGCTACCTTGCTCTTTCACTTAATTTCAACTGCCTCTCACAGAATTCACTAAATGTGTAAGACGCTATGTGAAGGGCAGGGGATATAGGGGATATAGTTCAGCAGCATGTGCACCTGCCCAGTATGTTCAAGGTCCAGAGTTTGATCCCTGATCCAAAAAGAAAAAAAAAAATAAGATTTTTCAGATAAGGAAACTTAAGTCTACAGAAGGAAAACATTTCCCATGGTCAGAGGGCAGTGATTTGTGTGCGAATTTGAGTCTCTGAGTCCTGCACCACAACACTATCTTGGCACTCTTCACAATAGCATCATCCCTTAAAAGGAACACCCAATAGGTAAAGAACAAGTAGTCTATAAATAGAATGATTTTTCTACAGCTACAAAGAATGAGTTCGTGTCACGTGCAGGAAAAAAATAACATATAGATATTGATTCTACAATGTTAAGTGAAATAAGTCAAACAGAAGAATAAATTAAAGGGCAGATTGTAGGAACAGAAGTCAGACTTTTTGGAGATGAGGAAGAGGCTCAGGGGAAGATAAAAGGAAATTGGTGACTGGAAATCATCAAAATATGATATGCACATGTATGCGTCCCCCAAAAGCAATATGAATAGTATGAATCACAAACGTACTAATGCACAAAGGAGTACCTAAGAAGAGTGGGGGTGACCTTTGACAGCTTTATTAAGATAAAACACACACACCACATGATTCACCTGCTTCCAATATATTCACAAACGTGCACATCCATCAAAGCAGTAAACCTGAGAACATTTTTGTTACAGCAGAAAGAAACTCTGTATCCCTTACCTGTCACTCCCAAAGCTCAATCTTCCCCATGGCCTGAAAACTGCCAGTCTCCTTTCTTTCTTTCTTTCTTTCTTTTCTTTTCTTTTCTTTCTTTCTTTCTTTCTCTTTCTTTCTTTCTTTTTTTTTTTTTTTTTTTTTTTTTTTTTTTTTTTTTTTTTTTTTTTTTTTTTTTTTTTTTTTTTTTTTTGAGACAGGGTCTCCCTATGCAGCTCACTTTTGTAGCCCAGGCTGGTCTCGAACTCACGCCAATCCTCCTGCCTCAGCCTCCCAAGTGCTGGGATTACTGGCAAGTGCCACCATGCCCAGCAAGCTTCCTTTCCATCTACATAAACATGCCTGTTATAGACATTTCAAATAAATTAAATTACATGATATTTGGTATTTTCTAATAGGCTTATTTTGCTTAGCATAATAGTATCTTTTCCTTCAAATGCTGTTTCAATGTGCTTCCAATGTTATTTCATAGTATAGCATGCATTAGAACGTTATTTTTTATGGAGGATTAATATTCCATTTTATAGAAAGAAAGATTTCATCCATCTGCTACATTAAGGTCACTGGGATGGCTGGTATTAAAAAAATAATGCTATGAGCTTTTGAGCTTAAGTTTTTGTATGACCCATAGCTAGAAGGGCCATACCATTTTAAATTCCTACCAGCATTGTATGAATGTCCCAAAACTTGTACCTTCTCAACACTTATTATTTCTTTTATTATAATATATAATAGTAGATACAAAGTTATATCTTGTCTTTGTTGAGATTTGACTTTCATTGATAGGTAATGATGTTCAACATCTTTTCATCTTATATATGCCAATGCATATCTTTTCTTGAGAAAGGTACCTATGTAGATACTTTGAATAATTTTATTTTATTCATTTATTTAATATTTTTTGTTTTGTATTTTAGGGAAGGGTTTACAGGGTGTTCAGGGCCTCATGACTGGATCGGACTCACAGTGGTCCACCTGTTTACAGCCTCCCAAGAGTTTGGATTACAAGCTCACACCACCACGCCCAGCCTCAATTAACACCTCAGCACACCCCGGGGTGGGGCCAGCATGGCATAGCGGGCCTGGGGATTGAAACCCTGGCCCCTGCACCTGCTTGCAGGTTCTTTAATCCACTGAGCTATTTGCCTAGCCCTACTCTGCACAATTTTAATTAGTCTGTGTTGTTTTAGTATTGTGTCAAAAGCCCATCCACAAGTTTCTATTGTACTTATAGTTGAATATTCTTTCTTAACTATAATTGCTCATTAACAAAAACTAGGTGTCAAAGGAGTTCAGGAAATACCACCATAACATATGTCATTTATTATGCTAATTACCAGTAGGTAAATAGAGTGAGAGATTCTGTGTTTGCCTTTTCTAAGTACAAGTCCTCCATAGAAACTCAACTGTTATTAATCCCCTGAAAATTAACTTTCATCAAGAATTATTTTTAAAGACCAAGACAGATCTTTCTACAAACATCTTTGATTCTTCTAAAGGTTCATCCACCTTTCCCTAAAACCATTTACCCTGAGAATAAAGGATCATCAAAACATATGGTGAATAGTTAAATTAAAAATTATAGTAAAAGATACATTGCCATATGTACCCTTGAAAATATGGAGTTGCCTTGAACACACTTACCCCATCATTCTGGGCAATGTGTCTCTTACTGTATTGAGGTTTTTTTTTTTTTTTTTTTTTTTTTTTTTTTTTTTTTTTTTTTTTTTTTTTTTTTTTTTTTTTTTTTTTTTTTTTTTTTTTTTTTTTTTTTTTTTTTTTTTTAATTTAAGCAAAGCAGGAGGCTTTGGTTCAACACCTAAAGGTAAACCGTAAGTGTGTGTGTGTGTCTGTTTATCTGATGTTCTCCATTGTAATTGTCTGTTACTCACATCTGCACTGTCAGATGGAGACAGATGTGCAGAGGCACCCGTAGCACCTGGCCTTCTTTTACGTTTGTAATACTAACAGCAAAAACTAACTAGCCAAAGTGAAGTCTTCTCCCTGAAATGAATAACAGGGAGCCATACTGAATAGCATATCAGCCGTATCTTTCCATCACCATATACTTACGTATATATAGTCGTTCTGGAAAGAGGACTGAGTCCAAGGATACCTGTCATCTTCCCAGCTGATGGGAAGCATGAATCCTTTAAACCCTGTTTATCTTTCAGCATTGTTGTAGTTATTCTGGGTCCCTAGGATTTCTCTCTCTCACACACACACACACCTCCATGAAAATTAAGATCTGCTGATCAGTTCTGTAAGGAAGTTAGAAGTTTGATAGAGATTGCATTGAATCTATGGACCAAAGTGGGAAATATTGCCATTTAAACCATGCTAAGTCTACCAAAACATAAATGTAGGCTATCTTTCCATCTATCTATCTATCTATCTATCTATCTATCTATCTATCTATCTATTTATAACCATCCATCTATCTTTAACATTTTTAACAGCGTAGTTTCAAAAGAATATGTTACACATTTTGATTTAATTCCTCCTACTTAATTTAATTTTTTTAGATGATATTATAAATTGAGTCATGTTTGGGGGGTTTTGTTTATTTTAAATTTTTTTTATTTTTTAAAGAAAATACAAATTAGAATTAAAACAGAAAAATTGCAAGTGTTGCAGAATTTCATTTTACAAAGTAATATAAATTTCTCAATATTTGTTGTAATACACAGTGTTGTCTTCCGACCAGTTATTCATATTACCAGATATATATATATATATATATGCAGAATTGGGAGGAGAAAGAAATGTATAAGGAATTAACAAGAGAAAAAGTATAAACAATGAAAAAAGGAGATGAAACAGATGAAAGCATTAACTTCTTTCTGTAGACCAGCAGAGATGCACAGTACAGTTGTCCAAACCATCCTGCTTACTCACAGAGATGAGTCTCTTTCTCCCACTCCCTCTCCTGTCTTTTTATTCACTTAGCAGATGAGTGTATGTTTTTGTCCTTTATTCAATTGATGTAATACATTAGTCAATTTTCAGATGTTAAAAAATCTCACATTCATAGAACAAATCCCACTTTCGTACTGCATAACTGTTTCTATAATCCAAATTCAATCGGCTTTTATTTTGTGGAGGGTATTTATGGCTATATTTATAAGACATTTTGTTCTCTCTTTTTTTTTTTTTTTGAGGAATGTATTTGATTTTTTTAACAAAGTAATGCAAGCCTCAAAGAATAGTCCTTCATCCTTGCCACTTCCACACCTTTTCTTTTCTGTTTTTTTTTTTTTTTAAATTTTTATTGATGTATTTGATTCAGGGTCACACTATATATCTTCAATCCTTTTCCTCTGTAGCCCCATAATCTCCATGTCTAAAATCCTGCTTAACTGATGTCTAAGTTCATCATGATCAAACCCGGTTCTCTTTTCTACCTTTTGTGTCTCTTAGGAAAGCTCTTCTTGAAAGCCACGTGCTATGTATTGGTTCACACGTTTGGATCGGACATCATAAAGCTGTGAGTATGCTGGCAACGGGAGTCTTACTCAGCTGCTCAGGTGCAGGCGACAGGGACACTGTCCTCAGCCCACTGAATGAGGGTGTGGGCTGCGCTGCCAGTTTTTGTCAGCAGTGAAAGCTGATCCAGTTCCTTTATCTTTAGCGTGAAGGCTCCCCTTGAAATGCAGCGTAACAAATCCTGCTCAATTTCTCTCCAAGAGCCTTTTCAGGGAAATTTCACATATAGTACCAAGAGTAAATGCTGAGGGATGGGGAAATAGCTCAGTAGAGGAAATACTTGCCTGTCAAGCACAAGGGCCTGAGTTCAGTCCCCAGTCCTGGAAAAATAATAAATAAATAAATAAATAAATAAATAAATAAATAAATAAATAACAAAGAGTAACTGCCCAGTGCCGTCACTCTGAACTCCGGGCTTCTGACTCCAGGAACTTTTCTCCCATGTTGGCAGGGCCCTGGCTAGCCTCTCCCAATCCCCACTCCCCCACCATCATGACTATCTGCTTCCCCACCAGTGATTCGCTCATGGACTTCTTTTACTTGCAATTTAGTTGCTTGTAATAATGGAATAAATGCTCAGGTTCATCACTCACAACCAAGTCCAGGACTTGGAGATCACCCAGCCTCTGTGTTCCCTCTCTGTCATTCTCTTACTTTTCCCAACTGCATTAGCATCGTTCTAGATCCCTGCACACTCTTCTCTTGAAATCCTTCTCTACCATTTTAGTATCTATAAGAATGCGGATTACAGGTGGGGCACTGTGGCACTTACTTGTTATCCAAGACAGGAATAGTGTAACTTCAAAACCAACTTGGGAAACCGGTACTCTGTCTCAAAAGTTTGAAAGTTTGTGCTGGTAGCGCAGTACTCCCAGGGTCTAACCTCCCACCAATTTGGAATATTCCTTAAACTCTATATTGTTATTTTTAACTGCTTCCTTCGTTTATGCCAGACCTAGCCCATCTGACATTCTTTTGGGTCTCCTCTCTTAAAATTGTGTGTCTGAGATCTGTCTCCGAGTCCTTGTCACATCTGTACCTCATTCTACCAACCCATAGCTAGTGCTAACGGCGTCTTCATAGGTGTCTCTCCACTCCTTCACCAACTGATTTTGGGTCATTTTCTTTCTTTGTTTTTTTTTTTTTTTTTTTCTTCTCTCCATTGGGCCAGCAACTCAGAATATAGTTTTACCCTTCACAACAGCGAACTAGGGATGCAGAATTTTAAACATAAAAGTAACTTAAGATACTATAGAGTACGAACATAATTACAGTTTCTCATGCTGTGTACCTGCTCCTGCCAATACTGACTTCAACCACTGTGCAAGTGACTCACGGTGGGCTGAGTGTTTGGGAGCAGGGACCCCGCCTTGTAGCTAATAAGCCACAGCCTTCTAACCAGACTGGGGTCTGCAGCCTCACTGTGTTCTACGGTTCTGTAATCCACAGACTGCACTCTGGATGCAGGCTCACTATGGCACTTCCTCCAGTAACATCCTTCAAATTCTACTTGCCCTTATAGGATTCCTACCCCATCCACAAGGCTTTTGATGAACTTGTCCCGAGAGCTTTTCCAGGCTGATCCATTCATATTCCATAGGCTACCATGCTCCACTTGTAGTTTTCCCCAGACTCCAGGAAAAGTTTGAGGACTTTGCCTCAGACCTTTTCAGGAGATGTTCCTTACCTTTGGCATACATGAAAACTCTGTTCCTAGACATATCCTACTTCAGCCCTCAGTTCCAGGTCTGCACAAACCCAGGCCACTTCTCTTCTACTCTCAGTGCATTGCTTTAGTGGTTGTTCTCTACCAACTCTTTTGGCCATCTGCATGTACAAATGGCACAGCAGGTGAGCTGTCCCGGAGACAAGAGACCTAGATGATTAAAAGAAAAAGGAAAGAGAGAAAGGAAGAAAGAAAGAAAGAAAGAAAGAAAGAAAGAAAGAAAGAAAGAAAGGAAGGAAGGAAGGAAGGAAGGAAGGAAGGAAGGAAGAAAGAAAGGAAGGAAGGAAGGAAGAAAAGAATGATCCAAGAATGTCACCAAAAAGGGTCGGGCTCCTAAGGAGTAACATTTTCCCTCCTGAGATGAGTAATTCCCATTAGCACCAAGTGGGCTTTCTTTTTGAAAGAAGGCAGATACCATAAATGATCTCCCTTCATAGTGCTGTCTGTTCTCTGGGTGTGCATCACATTCCTGTGCCCATATTAGTTCTGTGCAAATGAGAAATTCTCCTCCTGAGATATAAGTGATATAAGTGATATAAGTGATCAGATACAGCTCTGAGTCCATGCGGACCCTGCCTTCATGATTTAGTTTTGCCCAAATATCAGTCTTACTATAATAAAGTCACTTCCTAATCTAAAGGATGTCCCTCCTGGCATCTCATACCAATCAATTCTCAATAATTCCTGGACTAATGATGGAACAAACATATTTCCTATGCACAGGCAGAGTCACAGACTGCTCTGGAAGGCAGAACACCTAAGGACTTCAGGGGAACATGGAAGCTCAGGCCAAAGCACACCAGGAGTGGTTAACTGAGGAGCAGCCAGTTCTAGCCTGTGTCCAGCCCTTTAAAGTCCAAGCCTCTGTGCCAAGCCAGGTCATTGTCAGAGACCAGAAAAGACCTCGTTTCCCAAGATTTTATAAGAAAAAGGAAAATAGAAGTTATAACAATTATGGTTCAACTTAAATATAAGTCATGGCTTTTCTGGGTATAAAAGTACAAAGCAATGTTCTGTTATTCATAAGATAATTGCAGAACTTTTTAAAATCACAGTACACTATAGTGTGATTCAGAAAGTAAAACGTTAACTTGTAAAAAGATCTTTCAAATGTGCAGGTATAGCTCATTGACTACAACTGATGCATCAGGTCTCCTTTGAGAGTAATATCTGAGCTCTAAATTCCAATTTTTTCCAAAAACATAAATTTCTATTTCTCATCCTTGCCATAGGCTCATCCCATTTGGAAATACTTCTCCTTTCCTTTAGGTTTATGATGGTAGAGTTCTTCTTTGTTGTTGTCGTCATTCAACCACGGTCCTCATTAAATCTACCAGTTTCCCCTGCCAAACACAGGAATGCTTCCCCCTCCCCCTCACTCCTCCCACCCCCATCCCCGCACCACCCCACCCCCTAAGCACCCTGCCCCATACAGCTGCATAAAGGCACAAAAAGGAAGTAAATTAATATGAGGTCTTTTCCATGGATACGGAGTTTAGACATCACCATTTTGTCCTAATGATGAGTAACATCTGGACAAACTGAAGAACAACAGTGCTTCTAACAACCCTTCGGAGAAGTCAGTAAGGTCACTGGGCAAGCCCCAGAATTTGAAAGAGACCAGTGGCTACAGAGTCATAACTTCCTAGGAGAGAAACTGCCATGGACACCAGAGCTTGAGTAGAGGAACCTGCCATGAACTGTACCTGAGTACCTGCTGTAAGCCAGACCTGACCAATAAGAAGGGTTAAGAGCTCTGGGATAACTGCCCCAGGAGGGTGCCCATACTCGGGTGCATTTGACTTCCATGAGTTTGACAGATTCTCACAAAGATTACTGGAGACAAAAAGATCCCATTTGCTTCTGTAAGGAAGAGGCATTTTAAAATGCACCAGACTGTGCTGTTATTCTTCACAAGTCTGTCATCAGGAAAAGAAAATGGTAATCAGAGCCCAATCTTTTATGCATTTAAAAAAATATCTTTTATGTATTTATTTGGTACAGGGTCTCAGTACCTAGCTCAGACTTGTAGTGATCCTCCTGTCTCAGCCTCCTCAGCACTGGGATTATACATATACGCCACCACACCCTGTTTCAGGGCCAGCGTGGCAGACAGCACCAAGGTTTGAACCTGGGTCCTTGTACTTGCCAGGTAAGCAGTTAATGAGACTGTAGAGCTACCTCTCCAGCCCTTTTTTGTGGGTTTTATCAGAGGCTACCTGACCTAGGAAAAAAAGAAATACCCAACTCCTGACAGTACTAACTACAGTGGGCCATGTAAAAGGGGTGGAAAAAACCTGAAGAGCAGTTATGAAGTCCACAGACCAGAGGAACAGCCCCAGTGAAAGACAGAGACCTGACCTCAGGGCTGCCTGTCCCTGCACTACACTGCCACATCACTAAAGTCCTACTTACAGCAGCTCTTTTTATTTCATACATTGTTTCGGGCTACCAAGGATAATCACAAGGCTCACTAAAAGGCAAAAGTATAGTTTGAAGAGACAGAGTGAGCATCAGAGCTGAGGATGGCAGAGATATTGTAGCCACCACAGAAGGAGCTAAAACAGTGACGACCAATGTGATAACAGTTCTACTGGGTCAGGCACCCAGCATCAGCACCAGGGCATACAAGGAAGGAGGTGGAAGCCCAAGCTAGGAGAAATGTTAAAATGCTGCAGAGCAAATGAAAACAACCGACAGCCAGGAATGCTTTTGATGGGAGAATTCCACGTTTTTGATAGCAAAAAAGAACTAGAGATGGTTAAAGAAAGCACATCTGAGTTTGATGACATATCAATAAAAATTTCCAAGCAGAAAAGCAAAAAACTGACGAAGCATGAAAAAAGAGATCCAATATTCCAAGGACTCTTGGATAACAGCAAAATATGCAAATAATATCATATACGAAGAAGAGAAAAGAAGAGAAGCCCTCAAGCAATGGCTGAGAATTCCCTAAATCCAAGTCAAACTGATTCAAGAAGCACAGAGAACAAGGAGCACAAATGCCAAAGCAAAGCAAAAGGCAAAAGAGCACACCTGGGCATAGCCTTTTCTAAACACATATAATCAAAAATAAAGACAAACAATTCCTGAAAAGTCTGAAGAGGCATTCTCTATAACAGAACAAAACAAGAACTACTGTTCTAACTTCTCCTCAGAAACAATATGAGCAGGAAGAAACAGTGGAAGTGTTAAGAAAAAAAAAAAAAAAAAAAAAAAAAAAAAAAAAAAAAAAAAAAAAAAAAAAAAAAAAAAAAAAAAAAAAAAAAAAAAACTCAATTAGCCTAGAAGTAGGTACTCTGAAAAATTATTATCAAAAGTGAAGGACAAATCAAAAGAAAAAAAAAGAGTGAGAGAGAATTTGTTGTCAATAGACTTTCCTAGTGTGACATGTTAAAGGAAATTATGCGGTCAGTGGGAAGAATAAAACTGTAAATGGGCAATTTGGATCTACATAGGAGAGTGCCGAAGAAGAGTCCTGGGTGGGAAATGAAATCCTTCCTTTCTGCATTCCTAAATGATTTAATAGAAAAGTTTGTTAAAAATAATAATAGAAGGGCTGGCCAAATGGCTCAGCTAGCTAAAGTGCCAGCAAGCAGGCACAGGGGCCGGGTTCCATCCCTTGGCCTGCTGTGCCAGCCCTGCCCCCGGGCCATGCTCGGATGGCAACTGAGACTGGGCATGGTGGTGCATGCCTGTAATCCCAGCTCTCAGGAGGCTGTAAACAGGCAGATCACTATGAGCCCAATCTAATAGTGAGACCCTGAACACCCTGTAGACCTTTCCCTAAAAAATACAGTATAAATAAATAAATAAATAAATAATATATTCAATTGTCTATAAGGGTGTGTAAAATAAATAGTAATGACAGGATTATAACAAGGACAAATTAATATTTTTGTAGTCATCCAACAGGATAGTGTTATTTTTAGTGGGATTGGGTTAGTTGCAAACATGTATTACAAACTCTGGAATGACCACTGAAAAGGCAAAAAATACAATTAATGCATTGAGAAGAAAAATGAAAAATAAAATATAATATGTTTAAATCACAGAAGACAGGAAATTAGCAGAAAATAAAATTTAAAAAAAGCAAAACCTAGGAAAATGTAACACATATGATGGCTATTAACTCACCTATATCAGTAATCACTTTTAATGCCAGTGTGTCTAAAAGTACCAAATAGGACTGGGGAAGTAGTGTAGAGGCACAGCGTCTGCCTGGCAAGTGCAAGGTCCTGAGTTCAGTCCTCAGTACCAAAAAAATAAATAAACAATGAAAGCACTAATCAAAGATAAAGATTATCACAATGGATCATAAACAGGGCCCAACTATATGTTATGTATAAGAAACTCACTTTCAATAAAAGATATACCATGCTAATGCTAATTAAAAGAAAGCAAGAATAGCTATATTAATGCTAGATGAAATAAATTTCAAAGCAACTACCTCCGCCAACAAGAGCAAGACATACATTTTTCTCAAGCTCAGATGGAATATTTGCTAAGACAAAACACATTATAAGTCATGAGACATAATTTAAGAAATTCTAAAGAATAGAAATCACAATACCTACTCTAAGGCCTCAGTCATATGAACCTAGAAATCAATAAAAAAAAAGAACACTATAACCCTAAATACGTGAAATTAACAAATTCCAAAATAATATGTTCCTTAAGAAGAGATCTCAATAGACATTTTATTTTATCTTATTTAATGCATTTAGTACAGGGTATACAGGGTCTCACCACAGATTGAACTCAGTGACCCTCCTGTTTTCAGCTTCCCAAGTGCTGGGATTACAGGCATGTACGACAACACCCAGTGTCATTGGCTGTCTCAGTGTGTTCCAGGGGCCAGGCCAGCAGAGCACAAGAGGTACCAAACCCCAGCCCCTGCCTCTGCCTGAGTAGGTATTTTAATCTGCTGAGCTGTCTGATCAGCCCTGAATAGACATTTTAAAGTAAATAAAACTTAAAATGCAACTTATGAAAATTTGTGAGATGAAGTAAAAGCAGACCTTACAAATTTATTTTTATTTATTTATTTGTTATTACTATGTTTTTATGGCTGGTTCAGCCTGACCTGGGGGTGGGGCTGGCGCAGCATGTGGAGCCGAGGATCAA
>PVJA010028934.1:5974-27143 GCA_004027025.1 Myocastor coypus | reverse complement strand
CCCCCAAAGCCTCATGGAGTCATTGGGCGGGGACTTCTAGAGTTTGAGACTTGATCCATGATCCCTGGGATTATAGGTTTTAGTACTGATGGGATTATGGGTGGAAGTACTTTTGGGATTATGGGTGTAGCCTAGGGCGGGAGCTAAGGCAGAGAGCCTGAATGTAATATAAAGAGAGACAGAGAGACAGACTGGAGCTTGAGCTGGTGCTGCTGCTCTGCTGCCCTGTTTGGTTGGCTGCCTCTGCCACCATTTTGCTACTGTTCTGCCGCCTTGAACTGGATGCTCTCCGCCCTGCTCCACTCAGCCTTGGGCCAACTGAATATGGACTGAAACCTCCACAAACTGTGAGCTAAATAAACCTTTCCTTCCTTCATTTTGAGTGTTGGGTATTTGTCCTGGCAACGAGCAAAAAGTAACTAATGCAAACACCACAAAAATAAGTTAACAAAACCAAAACAAATACAAAAAATACAGGAGACTACTGTATCAAGCATAAAACCAAGAGAAAAGCTCATACATAGGCTTGGCTGCATTAGAAATGGAAACTGTCTGGATATAGTCCTCACACGCTTCCAGCAGGCCCTCTACTAGACCTACACCTCCAACCCTTAAACCAGAAACTTTTGTTCACTGGACAATATTAAATAAAAGTAAAATGCAATTTTAAAAATGGAGAAAATATGTGCAGCATAAACCAAGGGTTTAAAGAGTTCTTATTTAACAATAAGAGGAAAAAGGAATGACTGGATGAGTGCACTAAGAAGTGACTGTCAAAGGAAACTTGAAACAGCAAATGTAGAAATGTTAAGCTTATGTATTATAGTATAAAAAAACATATATTTAAAAATTTGACCATTAACTTAAAATTAGAAAATTTAATCAGCATCAACTGTTTCTAATCAAAACAGACAAAAATTTCTGGCTTCATGGAACTGCCTAGAAACTGAAAAGGACATAGAAGTGGATGAATCACTGCCACTGTCCCACAAGAGACAGCACATGAAACAAAGACACACAGATAACTGCACTACTAGCAGTATGTCAAAGTAATCATGTGTTACTGGAAGAAAGTTAGATACATTAGCTGCTACTTAAAACAGGGTCCACAGGAGTCTCTGAGAGTAAAGGTAACATTCTAATTTTTTTCTCATACTTTCTTATACTCTCTAAATTTTCTACACTATGTATTACAGATTCATAAAATCATTTTTCAATATCATCTTGAACTTAAAAGTTTAAATTATACTACAAAACATATTAATACATCCCAATACTATTGAATATAATATGAATTTCAGCAGTGAGTCTTCCAGTACTGGCAGTACTCCTTCAGATTAATATTTAATTTCTAAATTTCTGTCTTTTCATTTTGTTAATCAAGGATGAGTTTATCTGTCTTACCTTTGAAAAGCCCTTTGATGCCTCCCATCTTTTTTACCATCTGTGCAAACTTGGTGTATTGCGTCAGAAGTTCTTGAACATCTCTCGTTGATACACCTGATCCTCGGGCTACTCTTTGGATTCTTCCCGGCTGCTTACTAAAAACCTTAGCACCATCTGTGCTGTCCAGCTCTGAGGGTGAGAATCAGTTACTTTCACTTACAATTTTTATTCATCGTCAAAGCAGTTATGTGCAAATGGGTAATATACATTTCTCAGAGCTTAATAGCTGTTTCTTACACACAGAAAAACAGATATAACAAATGGTCAAACCACCATGCAGATTTAACATATGTTATCACTTGCAATGTTTGCTTCTGATTTTTAAAATATTAGACATGTAATATATTCAAAAGAATATTTTAGTATTCATGAAATATAAGGATATAATAAATGCATATATACTTTGTCTATAGTTCAAGTAAAAAAGAGCATTCTGAAAACTTTTGAACCCCCATCCACCATTTCTATTTTTCAAATTCTATCCTTTCGATGCTCTCCATATATCCAAAGTACAAAGCATATTTCAAAAAGAACAGAGTTGCTCACTTTAATTCTATCCTAAGTTAACTATTAATCTTTAGTGTATAACTTAGGTTACATATATAACAGGCGAAGTTTCCCACCTTTAAGAACAGAAAAATTAGCCAGGGATTATAGCTTAATAGCAGAGTACCTGATTAGCAAGCACAAGGTTCTGAGTTTGATTCCTGCCACCAAAACAAAACAAACAAAAAGTGATTTGTAAACTGTAGTATAATTTTGAGTCTTTAAAAAACAAATAACATGGGGCCCGGCGGGATGGCTCAGTGGTGTAAAGCGCCTGCTTGGGAAAGCTTGGGCGGCTTCAAGAACAGCGGTTTGATCCCCAGCACCACATGCTGCACCAGCCCTGCCCTCAGGGCAGGCTGAGCCAGCCATAAAAACGAGTGAATAAACAAACAAAGGTCTGAAACAAGAAAATATAAATAAATAAATAAAAATTTAGCCGGCCGTGGTGGCGCACGCCTGTAATCCCAGCACTCGGGAGGCTGAGGCAGGAGGATCAGTGTGAGTTCGAGACCAGCCTGGGCTACAAAAGTGAGCTCAAGGACAGCCTCAACTGGATAGTGAGACCCTGTCTCAAAAAGACAAAAAATAAATAAATAAATAAACAAATAAATAAATAAATAAAAATAAAAAATAAAAAACAACAAAAAAACCCTAGAAAAATTACATTTCCTAAAATTAAATTATTACAACTAGTATTATTTTATTCATTTCTGTAACATAAAAAAAAGTTAAAAGCCAGGCATGGCAGTATATTCCTGTAATCTTAGCACTCTGGAAGGCTAAAGCCTTCGATTTATGCCCAGTTATAGCAACACTGCAACTTGAGATCTTGTCTCAAGATAATAAATAAATAAATAAATAGCTGAAATCCCAGCACTTGGGAGGCTGAGGCAGGAGGATTGGTGTGAGTTTGCGACCAGCCTGGGCTACAAAAGTGAGCTCAAGGCCAGCCTCAACTGCACAGCGAGACTGTCTCAAAAAGACAAAAAAAAAAATAAAATAAAATAAAATAAATAAATAAGTAAATAAATAAGTGGGATAGGGATGCAGCCCAGAGGGAAAGACCTAAATTTAATATCAGTAAACATATACGCATAAAGAAAATCTAATCTGGTAGTAAATTTCTATAATTTCAATATTCAAGATCACAAAGTAGCAGGATTGGAAACCTGATGCCAGCCTGGGCTATACAGCGAGACTTTGTCTCAAAACCACAACTATAACAAAACCACCAGTTAATTCCCTGCAGTTTTTTGATTACTCAGAGTGAGGTATAGTTCTTCTAGCTTCCATTGCACACAATCTCAGAATAGGTTTTTAGTCAAAATCTGTATTCTGTCTATATTCTCTCTAGTCTATAACATCCCTCAACAAGTGACTAGCTAATCCCGGGCTAATACCTCCACGAGAGATGATCTACTATGTAAAATAAGACAATCTTTGCTGTTTTGCTGTAGTACAAATTCTCTTCACAGGGGCCAGCGATATAGCTCAGTGGCATAGCACCTGCCTAGCAAGCACAAGGTCTTCATTTTGATTCCTAGTACCAAAAAAAAATCTACATTAAAAAATAAATTCTCTTCACATACTAAACTGAAATGTGTTAGTGTGGTACCTCTACTTTGGTTTGTGTGTATGCGTTCTTTCAGGCATTTAAAAAAAAAATGAGGCTTTCAGATACTTGAAAGCCACCATATCTTCTAGATAGGTACTGGTTTAGAGTAACTAGAAAGTTCTTACTCAAAGGTTCATGATTACAGAATTAAGAGTTACTATAAGCTGGGCGAGGTGGCACACGCCTGTAATCCCAGCACTTGGGAGGCTGAGGCAGGCAGATCGGTGCAAGTTCGAGACCAACCTGGGCTACAAAAGTAAGCTCAAGGTCAGCTTGAACTGCATAACGAGACCCTGTCTCAAAAAGACAAAAAAATAAATAAATAAATAAAAAGAGTTACTATAAATCTGCCTAAAAATTTCTTCAGTCTAAATTTCCCCCTTCTTGTCAATAAAACAATGAAATGTCAATTTACTGATATTTCCAACACTGCCCCTCAGTCAAGTGATCTGCCATCTTACCTTGGTCATTCATACTATCCATTATGGTCATTAATTTCTTTAATCTTGCCATTGACTCCTGTTCATTTCCTTTGCTCATAAAATCTGTTCCAAAGCCAGGGATCATCCCCTAACACAAATTTAAACATAAAGTCATTAACTGCTGCAGATTAACTGTTCACTTGCCCCCAATTAATACTGGCATTACTGTTGACACTAATTCTTAAAAATCTATTTTTACCCAAATAATTAAAGTAAATGTATCTGTTCTTAGAAATTTTAACAAATAAAGTATAAAGTAAGTTTTAAGGATAACTAACCAAGATTTGACTGAAGGGGCCCATTTTCATGATATTTTGAAATTGCTCATACATGTCTCTCAGTGTAAACTGACCTGCAACACAATATAAATGATTTAGGCACATTAGAAAATGTACATCTCCTTTCAACAGCACTAAGTAAATTCGTTTTGAAGCAAACCCATGAGTATATATACCCACAAGTATGTATTCACCAAACAGTTACTATGTGTCTGAGGACAGCTACAGGGAACGCAGAGGCACACAGATCCTGTCCTGGATCAACCTGCCCCATCAGAGAAGACAGACACATACGAATACATAAGAAACTTGAAAACAAGACACACTGCCTACTAGGATGATTAAAAAGGGTATGGAACAAATGTAGCTCCCATATGCTGTTGGTGAAAATATAAAACAGCAAAACCATTTCAGAGAATCATTTGAAGTTTCTTGTAGCTCAGTCATCCCTAATAGGAAAATGATAGCTGGTGGGTGCATGAGTACACCACGATAAAAAGAAAAAACTATAGCCATATTGCAACTAGGTGAGCGACTACCAGAAAAGTATACACTGTGCCTGAGTGTGCCCTCTTATAATCATAGTACTTAGAAAGCTGACACAGGAGGATTCAAGTTCAGGCACACAGGGCTCCTTGGAAAATTCAAGGCTGGCCTGGACAATACATCAAGACCCTGTCTCAAAACAAGTTATGCTGAATCAAAACAACCAAATTGGAAAAGAGGGGACATATTCTAGAATTTCTAGAACATGAAGTAGTAATGGACTGGGAAACAAGCAAACTTTCTAGAGTAAATGAAATGTTCTGTCACTTAACAGAGTGTAGGTTACTGTGTATCTGGAAAATAAGAAAGAGGAATTTCTTTAGGATTCCAGGATTTCACTATATGTAAATTAATCTCAATTTTGTTTATGAATTTTTTCTTTCAGATAGTCTAACTATGTAGTTCAGGCTGCCTTGAACTTACTATGTAGATTAGGTTAGACTTGAACTCACATACTTTCCTGCCTTCCAAGTGCCACCATGCCCAACTTAACTTCAATTTTAGAAAGAGAAAGAAAAAAGGAACAAAGAACAAAGACTATTCTCTATTTCCTAAAGATTTTTTTTTTTTTAGAAAAGATACTGGTTTCAGGTATTCTAGATTTGAAACAACAGACTAATATTTTTGTTGTTGTTGTTATTATTATTATTATTATTATTATTATTATCATTATTATTATTATTTTGCAGGACCAGGATTCGAACTCACAATCTTGCACTTGCCAGACAGGCACTTGTGCCACAGAGCTATCACTCCAGTCCCTATTTTTACTTGAACTTATTTATTTTTAATATATTATGGCCAGCTCAGCCTGCCCTGGGGGTGAGGCTGCTGCAGCATGTGGTGCTGGGGATCAAACTGTGTCCCTGTGGTTGTCTAAGTTTGCCTAAGCAGGTGCTTTAGACCACTGAGCCACCTCGTCAGCCCCAGACTAATATTTTTTTAAAAAATGTAGCAGGCAAATGGAAATGCAGAATTAAAAAGAAGAGAAGTTAGGAATAGTGGCCTATGCCTATAATCCCAGGCAGGAGGATCAGAAGTTCAAACCCAAACTAGGCAATTTAGCAACTAGCAAGACCTGGTCTCAAAATTTTATTTTATTTTTTGTTTTTGAGGGAAGTGTCCACAGAGTGTTTAGGGTCTCACTACTAGATTGGTCTCATAGTGATCTGCCTGTTCACTGCCTCCCAAGAGCTGGATTACAGGCACGTGCCCAGTCTCAACTGCCATCTCAGTGTGCCCCAGGGGCAGGGCCAGCTTGGCAGGCCCAGGGATCAAACCCCAGGCTTCTGGGCCTGCTTGCAGGTGCTTTAATGCACTGAGCTATTTAACTGGCCCTCTCAAAATTTTAAAAAAGGTCTGGGAATGTAGCACTGTGTGAAGGTCCTAGGTTCAATCACTCATATTACCCAAAAGGAAGACCATGTTAAAACTAAAATATGTATTTGGCTATTATAAAGTGATCACAGAAGTCCAAAACTATGTTTTGTTTTGTTTTTATGTATTTAGTACAGAGTCTACAGGGTCTCACCACATAGAACGGACTTATAGTGATTCTGTTTTCAGTCTTCCAAGCACTGGGATTATAGGCTCTCACCACCATGCCCAGTCTCATTTCTGTCTCAGTGCACCATGGCATGTCGAGAATCAAACCCTGGTCCCTGAGTCTGCCTAAGCAGGTGCTTTAATCTGCTGAGCTATCTGGCCCACTCCATCAAGAACTATGACAATCCACTGTCATAGAACTCAAGTGGAAAAGTTTATTTCATTATCTAAAGGTGTGTGTGTGTGAGTGTGTGTGTGTGTGATATTGACGGGTGAGTTCAGGGTCTTGTGAATGTAGGACAAGTACTCTGCCACTCAGCTCTCAAATAAAGTTTAAAAATAGAAAAGGCATCAGGGGATAGAGCTTAACACCTATAATTCTACATTCATGAGTCAAGGTAGGCACATCACAAGTTCTAGAGTCCAGCCTGGACCACTTTGTGAGGTACCAACACAAAATACAATTTAGAAAGAGGGAAGGTCTTAGAGGCAAAGGGTGTACCTGAGTGCTAGGGCACTTGTCTAACATGCTCAAAGGGTTTGATCTAGGGAGCAGGGACAGGGATGGAGGGGAAAGGAGAGAGGAAGGAGGGAGCAGGTAGAAAGATAGTAGCTAACACACAAATATAAGGAATATGAAAAAGTAACTGCATTTGGGGATTAGATGGACCTTGGCAAGCTTATAAATGAGTTCCATATTAGGAGCAAAAATAAAAATGCTGAGGCATACAGAGAAAGCCAATTGTCAGAAAGGACGCTGGCTTTATACCATACAGCCTAAAAGTGGTACTAGAAGCAGTGTTAGTGGTCTCAAAATAGAGGAAGAAAAGAGAAAGAATTGGGCAATGAAAGTTGAATTCATTCACTCAATAAATATTTTTTGAAGACTTATTATGTGTCAGACACTGAGCTAGATATCACGGACATAAAAGAAGGGGAACACACCTTATTTTTCTTTTTCAAGCAGGGAAGACAATATCAAGTGACTATGATGAATAATACAACAATTAATTATACAGTATAATGGAAACAAATCAGCTGGTTCTAACTTACTAAATAACATATCAAGTACAATGTCCCTGACCAAGGCCATGTTAGGAGTGAGCTAGCATGGCGGGGCACAGTAGGAGCAGGCAGAAGAGGAGCCAGTGTGTCTAGCTGACAGAGGTCAGAGCAGCTACCTGACAGGAAGCAAGTAGGCAGCTGCCCTTCTGCGTGAAGAGGGAGAGTGAAAGGCAGAGGTTAAACAAAGATGTGGTGAATTGCTACACTCCTTTAAAAAGAAGTGCAAATGGTTAATTAAATGCATGTTAAAAAAAAAAAAATGCATGTACCACACAATCCCCAAGATAAGTGATCAGGATGCAGCAACAAACTTAAGACCCTCTTCAGAAATCTTTTTTTTTTTTTTTTTTAAGTCCACAAATAACTAAGGACATTCCTTTAAGACTCCATAAAAGTAAAATGTTTCCTTTGGGCTGTACAACTCTGTGAGACAACTACCAATAGAACAGTCATCTGCTGTTTGTTTCTTCCCATAAGGAAATTGTTTGTTTTGTTGTTTTGAGACAAGGTCTGGCTATGTAGTTCAGATTGGCCTTGAACTCACTTTGTAGCCTAGGTTGTCCTTGAACTTGTGGTAATCTTTCTGCCTCAGTCTTTCAAATGCTGGGATTACAGGTATGCGCCATCTCACTTAGTGAACATTTTTTAGTTTAGCCTTGAAACTGGTCCATGTATGATTTCCATCTTATGTGTAGGTACTAGCCCACACTAGCAGGTGACTAGTAAAGACAACTGCCCTGGTCTGGGACAGCAACTGTACATTTAAGGAAGTAAAAAAAGTTTGGCATGCCTGACACATACCCTGCTAAGCACAACAGCACCAAAATCTGACATGGAAAATATGACTAGATGGTAGAACCATTTCAATTTTTTTTTTTTTTTTTTTAATGTGGAAATGTGGAACCAGAGATTGAACTCAGGTCCCTGGCAGGGGTTTATCCTACTGAGCTATCTCCCCAGCCCCCAATATATTCTAAGGATAAATGAAAGCCATTGAACGATTTTAGGAGAGGCAGCAACACGATCCAATCTGTATTTCTGAAAGGTCCTTTTTGTTGCAGTATTAAAAACAAATCGGAAGAAAAGAGTTCAGAAAGCTGAAAAAATGTATGAAAAGATCATAAGTTATTCAAGTAAGATGGAAACTACCATAGTTGTTGGGTAGCCAGAAAGAAGGCAATGGATCAGAGACACTGAGAACTAGTGTACTGCGGAAGAGGTGTGCAGACTAAGGAAGAAATAGCAGCACTGGGGTTTCTGACTGAAACACAACAAACGATGCTAACATTCACAGATGATGAGGTTGGGATGGGAAGGATAAGCTGAGTTTGAGGTTTCCATGCAACATTCAAGAACGACCTAGTAAACATGAAAATATGAAACTACATAGAAACATGGCCTACGACAATACCAGGTAAGGAACAGGCAACCCTTAAGAGGCACAAGTATATGAGAGGGAGAGCAAGAAGAAGCAAAGTGGGAAAATAGTACTAAGCCACTGGAGTTAAGGGAAAAGATCACTTTCAGAAAAGCTACAATGGTCAATATTAGCTGAAGGCTTACAATGTGCCAGACATTTTATGCACATAAGCTAATGTAATCTTCACAATCATATAAAACAGCATTAATCTATTTTTACAATCAAAAAATCCAGGCTAAGTAGTTAGAAAAGGGTTACATAGCTAAAAAATAGATCAGAGATAAGACTGAGGCATGCTTTACTGAAGAACCTGAGCTCTTAATCACAGTGACATACTAGAGGAGTGATCTTCCCTGTGGAATGAATGAAGTATGTGTCCATTTAATTTTATTCTTGACAGTTTTTTACACACATATATAACATATAATCTTGTACAGAACAGATTTAAGTATTCTAACTCATTTTTCATCTGTTTTTCTTTAAGGAACTAAAATAAAAGCCTCAATTTTAACCTTGTGGCAGTTTGATAATAAGAAAATGAAAACAATTCTTTAACTGTTAAGATCGTTGAGAAAATGATTTAAATGCAAATCACTTAGAATAATATACATGTGAAGAACTGACTCATAATACATACTATCACTTGAATTAATAGTAATTTTATCAGAAAGAAATTAAAGAAAGACCTCAGCGATCAAATACTTTATGCCTGTCATACCATGTTTCAGCTTTTCTATAAGAGCTTCATTGTCATCCAGCTTCAACTCATTGACTTTATCGATCAGTCCTTCAATGTCGCCCATACCTGTAAGAACCCAAAATGTTGAAGTGAACAACAGTGATCAGCTCTTTTTTATATGAAATGCAATCGTATATGTAGCAGCACTACAAGGCAGTTAGTCAGGTATGCTTATTACATTTTACAGGTGACAAAACTGAAGCTAGAGAGATTAAATAGCAGCAAAGAGGAAACAAGGCAGGGTCTCCAGCCTAGGGCTTAACTCCAAATTTTCTGCTAACTACACCACCTTAAGACATCATAGGGACGTTAATGTCATTACTATTATTACTGCATCTGTTTTGTTTTACTATACTCTAAAGTAGTATTTTTTTTTCCAAAAAATATGCATCTTACTGATATATCATCAACTGCACCACAAAAGCAGATAAATATCACCCCTGTTTTACAAATGAGTAATATAAGTCATAGAAGGAAATGGATTTTTTGAGCTAGTTAGGAGGCAAGGTTAAAATCCTAAACTGTTCCAAAAAATTTCTTAAATACATTTCCACCACTGTACATACCAAGAAGTTTGCTGATGAAAGGCTGTGTTTTGAAGGGTTCAAAATCATCTATATGTTCTCCTGTACCAATGAAAATAATTGGACTTTTTGTAGCAGCAACTCTGCACAGAAAAAGAAAATAAAGTTCTAGCAGAATTATTTAAAGCTAAATAGACAAAGGTGTAAAACTTTATTTTTACTACAGTTAAAACAAAAGTATATCATAAGGCTCTAAAGTTTTACTTAAACTTCCTTGATAAGCCATCTTTATTTTTTTTTAAACTTACTTTCTTTCTTTCTTTCTTTCTTTCTTTCTTTCTTTCTTTCTTTCTTTATGATATGGCTAGCTCAGCCTGCCCTAGGAGTGGGGCTGGCATAGTATGTGGTGCCAGAGATTGAACCATGGTCCCTGTGGTTGCCTGAGCTTGCCTGAGCAGGTGCTTTAGACCACTGAGCTATCTCACCAGCCCCTATAAGCCATCTTAAGTCAATTATTGGAATGTATTTTATTTATTTTTCATCTTTTTAAATTTTATTTTATTTTTCATTTATTTTTTGAATTTTAGAGCAATATTTCTGAAATGAATGCATGAGAATAATAATAGATTGCACATAATTTACAAACTTCAATGAATATACCAATAAAATTTATGTAAAATAAAAATAGAAAGCATTTACAGATTAGTCATATAATAGTTTCCTCTATGAAATGTTACTGTTTTTGTTTTTGTCTGTAGTACCAGAGATTGAATTCTGGACCTTACACTTGTTTGGCAGGGGCTTATGCTGCTGAGCTATATTCCAGGCCCTAATTACTGGAATATATCTTAAAAGAGATAAAAGAAACATAAATAGACACATAACCGGATATATACCCTATAACCCCAACACAGAGGGCAATAACAACCAGTGATACTTACGCGCTGAGGGCACCACCTCCTTTTGCATGGCCATCAAGTTTTGTTACAATCACCGAGGCTACATCTACCTTATCTTTAAAAGCCTTAGCCTGGGCTTCACAAGCCTGCCCAATGGAGGCATCCATCACATAAACAATGTTATCAGGTTGCTAGAAAGTTTAAACAGAAAAGGATACATATTTTTATTGGTTATAACAAAGTTCATCATTAGAAGCTATAGAAAAATTACTATGAATGTTTAATCAATAAATATTTGTTACAGGAAGAATACTATGAATTAAGTATATAGGTCCTGAGGACAAATAAGTAAGAAAATCTCCAGCTCTGCAAATATAAATTAGAAAGAAAACCCTTGTCTTCATGTACATGGCAGATGAGATATAAGAGGTGTCTTTCAGCAGGATACTCAGGAAAATGCTTGCTGGAGGTAACAGGCAATGTTTCAGCTGAGATTTTTAAAAAAATTTTATTTATTACTTCTTTTCTTGTTTCAGAACCTTTGTTTATTCACTCATTGCCATGGCCAGCTCAGCCCGCCCTGAGGGCAGGGCTGGCGCAGCATGTGGTACCGGGGATCTAACCGCGGTCCCTGAAGCCGCCCGACCTTCCCCAAGCAGGCGCTTTAGACCACTGAGCATCCCACCAGGCCCCTCAGCTGAGATTTGAATGAAGAATAAAAAGTAATGTAAGGATGTAGAAGAACAGCATTCTGGGCAGAGGAATAGCAAGAACAGAACAAAGTGAACTGGAAGAAAGTGGTGCCAAAACTAGTATAATAGGCTGAGGTACTCTCTTTAGATCTGTTTACCTAGGTCAAAATAACTGCATAAATAACAAAGAATCTTATTAGCACTAGCCACTACTCAAAGAATTACTGCCATCATCCCAATGCAAAAACCTGAGATCCTAATATATGCTACAAGTTATCTATAAACTGCTGCACTTTCAAGTTTAAATACTAAATAATGATTAGTACATTTAAGTGCTTCATTTTGATAAATTTCCAAATTTCAATTGTTTCCAACTGAATTCAAATAACTTACAGAAAGGAAATTCAACAGATATTAACACTAATTCTTTTTTTATTAATATTAATGAGAAAGAAGTAGTAAAGAGTCAGTTTCAAAACAGGTTAGTAGGACAGTTATACTAATTAATACACTGCATATTGTTTTCACAGAAGTTGTCCAGACTACAAGATGGAGACATGATATCTTGTCAAAACACTGTAAGTACAAATCTTCCTTCCCATTGAACTAAGAAAAAGTAGCTGTATTATCTATTCTATTTTTTTCCCACGATAATATGGTCCTTCATTTATATCTCCCTTTTTTGTTTTGTTTTGTCAGAGATGGGTGTTCCATTGCCATTCAAATATTGTAGGTACATGAATTCATCAAAATATCCCAATACAGTCCAATAGTCCATAACAGTAGTGGGCTATCAGCAGAACTGGCAATTGCCAAAATGCCTGTCACCTAAAGAATGGATGAAAAAAGATGTGGTATTTTTATACTCAACTGTAAATAATAATAAACTTGAAGTCTTTGTATATAAGTGGATGCAAGTGGAAGATAAAAGTGAAATAAACCAGATCCACATGTGTAAATACTGTATAATCTCCCTAGTCTAAGAATTCAAAAGGAGACATAAAAATAGTAAGGTATATAACACAGTTAAATGGAAAGCAAGAACTTAAAGATCAAACAATGAAGACAGAGCAAGGATTAAAGTTAGGAAACATGGCAGGGACAAAACCATACATTTATATACACAAGATGGTTAAGAAAATAGTCCTAAGAATCTCCATCAGGTTTTGGAAACTGGCAGTTAATTGGTGGAGTTCTCACCCTAACAATATGGGCTGATATCTGTAAAATAAGCAACTACTAAAAAAACCATGCTTGGAATAGCTATCATTCTGGTCTTCTAAATGTTTACCGATTCTAATGTCATATCAAGTACTGCTATACAATCTCTGAAGTAAATGTTTCTTTTTTTTTTTTTTTTAAAGGTAATAAAAGAGAATAAGAGAAAAGAAAAAAATGCCACAGCATTGTCCTGCTACAGTGTTGTACATGGTTAGGTTTCTAAATTTCTGTGTAAAAATGTAATTGTTTTTTTTTTTCATATTCTATAGGGATTTAAAGTTTACAATATCAATGATGGAAAATACCTGTTCCATGTTATATCTAAGGCATTTGACATTCAGAAAGATAGTGCTGTTAAGCTCAAGTGTCTATGTTGTAGGGCAGTATCATTAAGCTTCTCTTCTGAAGGGTTAAGAATGTAAGTTTACAGGGGGCTGGGGAGATAGCTCCGAGGCACAAGTGCCTGCTGGGCAAGTGCAAGGTTGTGAGTTCAAACCCTGGTCCCACAAAAAAAAAAGAATGTAAGTTTACAGACCAAAACTTAGAGAAAAAGAAGGGCTACAAGGATAACCAATATTTTGGCCCTAGCTCTTCAAGGTCAGTGAGGACGCAGGACATAAGACAGCCTGTACTGTAACATCCTACAACTCAGCGGTGTCCCAAACTTTCTGTTCAAGGAGATTATGGGGTTACAAAGGAAAGGATTGATAATATATAGTGTGCCAAAGGAGAGTCACCTAGAGAGAAAACATTCTCTCAGGCTTTCACAGAGAACAAGTTGGTCAAGCAATGGCTGTGACTCATCCAGATGGCTGACACTGACAAAAAGATCTACAAACTATGTACATGATTTTGTGGCTGACCTTGTCAGCCACAAAAGTTACAGGTTTTTTTAGTTATATAGGTCTTATTTTATCTTGGTCTTAACTATCCAGCAGAAAACACTAATTCTTAATCTGTCACATTGCCCCAGCCTGCAAGGCCCGTGCACCTGCCGGGTAAGGTCCCTCGGCCCCTCTGCTTCTTTTCTGCATTCCTGCGACTAACTTCCTGTTCTGGTCCCTAGTTCCTGGGTCAGGATCCTTGGCCCACCTTCCCTTTTTTTTTTGAACCCCTCCTACCCAAGCTCCACTACCAAACCCATCATACATCTCGTCTGGCAACCAATCTGGTCCACGAGCCTACCAGGACTCAATTCCAAAGCTCCACCTCCACCTACAGACCACTCCCACAGGGCTTCAAAGCAGCCAACAGCCTGAGCTCCAACACGAAGCTGGGAACTTCTATAAGGGAACCAACTTGGAGGCTCCAGACCAAGGCCCATAGACACTTACAACATAATGCCACCAAAGTGCAGAGGTCGCTTCCATACAAAATGATAACAACAAGGAGTAGGATGCAATCTCAGGGCCCAAGCCCACCCAAATCAAATACAGAAGACACTACCATGGAAGAAAATGGCTTTCACAGAGAAAGCAGATGAAACCTCTGAGTTGGTAGCATCTGAGGCAGATAGGCAAGTGCAGAAACTTATAGCAACTAAGATCAGAAGTAACATCTGAAGTAAAAAAAGAAATACATGAAGTGGAAAAACGGCTGGAGAAATGTATAGAGGAAATCAGAGCAGAAATAATATATAAAATTAACAAAGACATGTCTAAATCAATAGCATCCCAAGTAGGGGAACAACTACAGGAAAGTAGAGAGGAGAACAGAACAGAAATAATCTCTGGATGAGAGAGAAAAGATAACCATAATGACAGACTTCAATACTATTAAAGACATCGATAAAAAATTAGAGAATAGAAAAATGATTGAGTCCCTGACAGAGCAATATAGGAAAGAAATAGATTGCATGAAACAGTTTCAAAGAGATATACAAGAAAATAAAATCTCGATCACAAGTTGGCAGAGCCGTATGAACGAAAGTGAAGGTAGAGTCTCAGATCTTGAAGACACAATTGCAGCCAGTGAAAGAGTAAGAAAGGATCTTTTAAAAACAACCAGAATGCAGGGAAAAATAATTCAACATCTGCAAGACGATGCAAAAATGAACGTGAGATTAATAGAAATCAATGAGAGAGAAGGAGTCAATACAACTGATATAAAAAGAATATGAGCAGAAGTAATAGCAAAAAACTTCCCAAATATGAGAAAACAATCAGACATTCAGGTAACTGAAGACTACAGAACTCCAAATAACATCAACCCAACTTAATCTGTCACATTTTGTTACTTTTTCTATTTGGAATCCAAAATGATGAAATTAAGTCCTTAACACAGAGATACGGGTATACCAAACAGAAACAAAATAAGTACACTATCTTACAGGCAAAAAGCAATTTATATTGACTGTAAAAATCAATCAGATTTTATAGTTAAATTATCTAAAATCATTAAGAGGGTGTTCTATGGAAAGCACTTACTATAGCATTAGCAACTTGAAGCATTTCTTCAAACAAAGAGTCTTCTTGTTTATGGCGGCCACTTGTATCAACAATAATAATTTCAAAATTTTCATTTTTGAATTTCTCAACTCCTTCAGAAGCAATGATAACAGGATCCATTTCTGTATAGCTATATAACATGGGCAAATGATTTACCAACCACAATAGTAAAATTCCCAAATATATTAATGTGGAAATTATCAACCTACATCTTTATTCTTAAAGTCCAAATGATCACATACAATATACAACAAAATTTGTCTAAAGTACTAAATACAGAAATCAACTTTCAGAACAGCATGATGTAGTATCCAACTCTCTAAGTATAAAGACTGTAAGATTCTGTAGTAGGCCTTCTCTGAATAAGTTGCTTCCTTAAAAGTTACTTTTTATGTCTCCTTTATTAACTGAACTCATGTTACAAAGCATTGCTTGTTTATTTATGTAGTACTGGAGATCAAATCCAGAGCCTTGCCCATGCCTGGCTATCACTAATCTACACATTCCCTCTCTATGAAATATTTCATGTCACTTTTCTATTTAACATTCTTTTGAAACTGTTTTATTAAACCATTAAGCATTCTTACAAAATGTAACTTTTACTGCCACAGTAGGATTGTAGCAAGCTCAAGGTCAGCCTGAACTACACAGTGATAGTTTTTCTCTAAAAACCAAAAACACTTTTTTTAAAAAGTGAACTTTTAAATTATACAGCATACCATCAGATGGCTATGCCATACTTACTAAGGTAAAGGTATTCCAATTTCTTGGTATTAAAAAATATAGCCAACACAAATAGTATATGAATCTCACTTTTTAAAAAATTATTTATTTATTTGGTACAGGGTTTCACTACACAGCTTGGGTAGTAATACTCTTGTCTCCACCTCCACAGCACTGGGATTATAGGCATACATCACCACACCGATTTCACCGGCCCATGTGACACACCCAGGGTTCTGGAGCAGTATACATGTGGAACAGAAGATCAAACTTGGGTCTTGTGCTTGCCAGGCAGGCACTTAAAACTGCCAAGCAATCTCCCCAGGCAATAAACCTTATTTCTTACAAGTTGTATATGGGCCAATGACATGATCACTTAGACCTTTTGTTTTCATTTATGTATTTGGTACAGGGTCTCAATATGCAGCTGGGACTTATAATGATTCTCCTGTTTTCAGCCGATTCTGTGCTGGGATTGACTACAGGTATAAGCCATCACACTCCAACTAAGTTGTGATGCAGTACGCCCCAGGGGTTGGTGGGCAGGGGTGGGGCCAGTGCAGCATGCAGACCAGGATCAGATCCTGGTTCCTGCACTTGCCAAAGCAGGTGTTTAGTCCACTGAGCTATCTCACTGGCCCAAGCCCTTGGGGTTTTATTTGTTTGTTTGTTTTGTCTTTTTGGAACAGGGTCTCACTATGTAGTTCAGGCTAGCCTTGAGCTCACTTTGGTAGCCCAAGCTGGTCTCAAACTTGCACCGATCCTCCTGCCTCAACCTCCCAAGTGCTGGGATTATAGGCAGGAGGCACCACACCTGACTCCTAAGCCTTTGGTTTTTAAAAGGTAAATACCCACTGCAGAAGTTTAATCCTATTCTTTTTTCATTACATCTATCTATCTATCTATCTATCTATCTATCTATCTATCTATCTATCTATCTACCTATCTATCTATCTATCTATCTATTCTTTCTTGTTCTTTTGTTTATTTTTTTCTTTCCTTCCATCCTTTTTTTTTTTTTTTTTTCTTTCTTTTTGAGATAGGGCCTAACTATGCAGCTCAGGCTGGCCTTGAACTCACTTTTATAGCTCAGGCTGGTCTGAAACTCACAACCATTCCTCCTACCTCAGCCTCATGAGTGCTGGGATTGTAAGTATTTGCCACCACTCCTAGGCCATTACATTTTCATAATCCCTGGCAAAAATATTCAACTTGAAAAAATTAGGTCACACTTTACTTTGCATTCTTCTGGTTGGTGGCAATTTTTACACACATGAGAACTACCCAAGAGAAAGATACTAATTCTAAAATAATTTTTTTCCTCTATATTAAGAACCAATCCAGGCATGGTAGCACAACAGTCTACAAGGCTGAGGCAAAACAATCACAAATCTGAGCCCAGTTTGGGCCACTTCATTCACTTGTAAAGGCCTTGGGTTCAACCCCTGGTACCACTACTACCAAAAAAAAAAAAAAAAAAAAAATCAAGTTGGAATAATCTAATATTTAAATGAAGAAGTTACCATAAATAACTTGACTTACTCTCACAATACTAGAGATAGAATCCAAGGCTTTCTGACTGAGCTACATCCCCAGTTCATTTTTTATTTTGAGACAGGATCTAAGTTATTAAGTTGCCCAGGCTATACTTGAACTTGCAATTGTCCTTGCTCAGCTTCCTAGAGTGCTAGAATGACAGCTGTGCATCACACCACCAGAATTCACCAGTTTTTGGCCAACCAAAAAGTGGAAATCCTTCTAAGTAAGGAGAAGTTTCTCAAATCCTTCTAAATTCTACCTAGCTTGAATTGTCTGATAAATGTTAACACATTAAGACTATTTCACAGATCAGTAATATACAAAGTAAGGGATAGCAATGAACAAAAATCTCAATCTGAGATAATTTGAAATTACAAATTATTTTAGGATGATCAAATGCAAATATATACACACTTGCCAGGCAGGCGCTGTGCCATTGAGCTATATTTCCAGCCCTCAAATGCAAATATTTCATGATGATACACTATGTGACTTTTTGTTTTTTATGTATTTGGTATAGGGTCTCACTATGCAGCTCAGACTTGTAGTGATCCTCCTATTTTCAGCCTCCCCAGCTCTGGGATTACAGGTAGGCACCATCACACCCAGTCTAGGTTGCTGGCTCATCATGCCCAGGGCAGGGCCAGCACAGCATGTGGTGCCAAGGATAGAACCCTACTCCCTGCACTTGCCTAAGCAGGTGCTTAGTCCACTGAACTATCTCACCAGTCCTACTATGTGTTTCTGTGTGATACACTAAAGAGTTTTGCTGTTTGTTCTTTGTGTTCAATGTTGGAATGCTTCAGACAGTTCTTAAAAGAAACAACAGGAATAAGGAAGTAGAAGGAAGTAGGACAGCATACCACACAGGATAAGTATAGGCAAAGTCATAAATTACACAATGTCTGCTTTGATCTACCAGGCTGGGTCAGTAAGGTCACATTAGTGTAATAAAAGATGTTCATTACACCCCTATTTTGCTGCATAAAGGATTACATCCAAAAAACATAAGTTAAAATGTAACCATATAACATGAAATTTCGAAAAGTAAGATTAAATGAGTTAAACAGGGCAAGGTGACACACACTTGCAATTCCTAGCAAAATTTGGAAGGGTGAAGGAGGAGGAGTCTAAACTGAAGCTAGCCAATGCAATTTTAGCCAGCTCATTGCAAAAGAAAAAAAGGGCTGGGTGTATAACTTAGTGTGGTATACTGTGTGCCCAACAAGTACAAGACTATGAATTGAATTCCTAGTATGGGGGAAAAAAAGGCTAGGAAGTTGCACAAAACCCAAGAATACAAGATGAAGCAGGTGAGTATCAAAAAAAAAAAAAAAAAAAAAAAAAAAAAGAAAGAGTGACCTACCTTCCATAGAATGGAATTCTTGCTTTGGTAGCATTCTGTTTTAATTGGTCAAAAGCCCCTAAGAGACAAAAAGTTAATGAATCCTCCAATTTGAAAATAAAAATTATAGAAAGTAAATTTCAAATTTCAACACACTACCTGCTCTGAATGTGTCTGCACATATCAAACACGTCTTCCAACCTTTCCTCTGGTAATAATATGCTAACTAGGAAAGGAAGATTAAAAAGAAACAGTATCATAAGACCAAATAAGTTATCATATATGATTTTTATTCTTATTTACCTAAGAAATAATCTGTTCACATTCTTCCTCAGTGTAACATTACTAAATATTTTTGAGTACAGCAAATTTTCTAATAAGTTTATATAGTTGCATTCAAAGGATATAAACTGACCAAGCAACAACAGATTACTTTTTAAAATGTTCACTATTACTATTAATGAAGTTAAAAAAATTACTAGAGCCTTATTATTTATTTTATTTTATTTATTTTTTTTCTTGTTTCAGAACTTTGGTTGTTTATTCACTCATTTTTATGGCTGGCTCAGCCCACCCCGAGGGCAGGGCTGGCACAGCATGTGGTGCCAGGGATGGAACCAAGGTCCCTGAAGCCGCCCAAGCTTTCCCAAGCAGGCACTTTAGACCACTGAGCCATCCCACCGCAAGAGCCTTATTAAAAATAAACCTTTCTAGGGCCTGCCAGATAGCTCAGCAGACTAGGGTTCAATCCCTGGTGTGCCCTGCCAGCCCCATCCCCAGGGTACACTGAGATAGCGACCAAAACTGGTCATGGTGGCACCCACCTGTAATTCTAGCGCTTGGGAGGCTGAAAACAGGAGGATCACTATGAATCAAATCTGTATAGTGAGACCCTGTAGACCCTGTACTGAATACATTAAAAAAAAAAAAAAAAAAAAAAACTTTTTTCCCTCAACAGCTGTAACATAATTCAGGCATGTGACAAAAAAAAAAAAAAAAAATCTGGCAACAATACTGAAACACCCAATTTTAGAGGGGTGGTATAATGCTTAATAGCATAAGAGGACCAATGATAGCTCAGCAGACTAAATGCCTGCTTAGGCAAGCACACGGCCTGGGGTTCATTTCCTGGCATCACATTGAGCTGGCCACCAAGGCTGGACATGGTGGTGCATATCTAAAATGTCAGCACTGGGGAGGATGAAAATAGGAGCATCACTGAGTCCAAGATGCATAGTGAGACCCTGTACCAAATATATTAAAATAAAATAAAATATAAAATAAATGAATAGCATGAAGATATGCAAAATAAAGACAATGCAAGGGAGGGCATAAAAAGGAATCTTCAGTCACAGAAGATACTGTAAACTTTCTTTGCTGTTTTCCAAAAATCATACACTATTGTCCTTACAGAAGAGGATGATTTTTCTGCTTAAACAAAATAAATCGTAACTCTGACATTCTCCAAAAAAGCAATTGTGCAAGACTTGGATTCTACTTTTCCTAATAAAATTCTCATGAAAACACAATATAGCAAATAACCTGAAATTGTAAAATAATAATGTTATACAGATAAGCTACCCCACATAAAACTTTATTTATATGAACATATCTTCTATATAGCTTTTAAAAGTATAATTTACCTTTGAACACGTCGTTGTTTTCCCACTCCCTTGCAACCCAACAAACATGATCACATTCTGTTTTCCTTTTGTAGGTGTCCATGCTTTAACTCCAGGATCTACAAGCTATACATCACAAGTAAAACAAAAATAAAATCAGGTTAATATATACTTATATTCAAAATCTGGCCTCCTAGAAATTTTGAGTTATAGTTTAAGGAATTTTCATTTAAAAACCACCACAAGCCGGGCGTGGTGGCTCATGCCTGTAATCCAGCACTCGGGAGGCTGAGGCAGGAGGATTGGTGCGAGTTCGAGACCAGCCTGGGCTACAAAAGTGAGCTCAGGACCAGCCTCAACTGCATAGCGAGACCCTGTCTCAAAAAAAAAAAAAAAAAAAAAAAAAAAAAAAAAAAAAAAAAAAAAAAAAAAAAAAAAAAAAAAAAAAAAAAAAAAAAAAAAAAAAAAAAAA